>CM019149.1:307030538-307058591 GCA_009733165.1 Naja naja
TGGCCGGCCGCGGGGGAGCCAGCCCGCCCGCCCGCCAGCCAGGAGCCAGCCAGCCAGCGCTCCGCGGCATGGGCGAGGACACCAGCCTGCCCGCCAAGGCCGCCCTGGTAAGCCGCCCTGGGGAGGGGGCAGCGGGGTGGGGGGCGAGAAGACCCCCTCGGGCCACTTCGGAAGTTGGCCGGGCCGGCGCTGGGGCAGGGCAGGGGGCCAGCTGGGGTGGCTCCCCCCTGGTTTTTTGGGGGGTGGGGGTTCCGTGGCCGCTGGTGAGCCTCTTTCTCCCTTGGAAGGGGGTGTGGGGGGGGGCGAGAAGACCCTCGGGCCACTACGGGACTTGGCTGGGGCAGGGCAGGGGGGGCAGCTGCGGCGGCGCCTCCCCCTGGTTCTTTTGGGTGGGGGTCCCGTGGTCGCTGCTGAGTGTTTCTCTCCCTGGGGAGGGGGCGGGGGGGCGGGCGAGAAGACCCCCTCGGGCCACTTCGGGACTTGGCTGGGCCGGCGCTGGGGCAGGGCAGGGGTCAGCTGCGGTGCCTCTGATTTTTTGGGGTGGGGGTCCCGTGGCGGCTGCTGAGCGTCTCTCTCCCTGCAGGCTGCCAGCGCCTTCTCGGCGGGGTCCTGCTCAGGGCTGCGCGGCGCCGGAGCGCTCCGTCTGGAAGCGGTGATGGAGAACCTGCAACGGGCGCAGGCGGCGCGGTTGGAGGAGAAGCTCCGCCGGGCTCAGGGGGCTCATCCCGGCGTCCCCCCGACGCCCCCCGTGGCCCCGCTGCGTCCCTTCTGCGGGGGGCTCCCCACGGCCCGCGCCCCGCCGCCCGCCCGCCGCCAGAAGGAGGAGGAGGAGGAAGACGGGCAGGAGCAGGAGGAAGAGGAGGAGGAGGAAGAAGAGGAGGAGGAGGAAGAGGAGGAAGGAGCCGTAGGATCCCGGCCCCGCCACGCGCAACGCCCGGTCGCCCACGCCGGCTTGGCTTCTCCGCCTCTCCCGCCGCCGCCTCCCCCGCCGCCGCACGAGTGGACTTACGAGGAGCAGTTCAAGCAGGTCAGTCCACGCTGCGATCCCCGCGTGGGTTTCCGTCTCGCTCGCTCGTCGTGGACGGGAAGGTTGGGGCTCCGGGCTGGCAAACGCGCTTCCCTCTCGCGCGTGCCTCTTTTGCAAAGTTTGGCACCCCCGGCGCCTGCGTCCTCTTGTCTCCCTTCCCCCCCATCATGGCCCCTCCCTTCTCCCACGCGTGGAAAGCCGCGGCGTGGCATCCCGGCCCTTGCCTTGACTCGCCCAACTTCGGGAAGGCGTGCCGCGAAGTGGGAACGGACGGTGCTTTCGGGAGTGTCGGGGATAATGCGTGGGTGGGTCCCACGGAGACACGCGAGACTGTGCAAGTGAACCTTAGACCATTGTGTCCCCCCTTGGCGCCCGGACAAAATTTAACCTTCCCCTTTCTTGGACTGCCTTCATTATTCAGATTATTTTGGGCTAGGAATTGTTTCTTAGGTTTAGCTGCCAGCGTTATAATTTCAAAAGCCAACAAGAATAATTTAAGGAGTTTGGAGAATTTATTGTTTCTAAGCCATTATATCTTAGGGGATTTGGGATTTGTGTAAGTCCCCTCCCCATTTATTTGAAAGGGGTTTTTGGCCCCCAGGTGAGTCTCCTTGAATTCACCGAGAACGGGATTTTAGAAGTAGATTTTATAATTTTTTCGCTTTTCAGAATCTTTTATTGACGATAGGATGATGTTGAATTAAGTTTGTCGTTTTTTTCAGAAACATCAATGCATTTTATTATCCGGTAACATACAAGGGAATTTCTCCCAGAGTTTTTAAATCCCTGGCACAACAATCTTAGGAAGTAGGCTGGTGGTCAGAAAGGGTACCACCCAGCGATCTTTCTGAATGCGTCAGAAGAGAGCACTTCTGCTAAATTAATGCCTTTTTTTTTGCAGTATTCCTTCGTGCATGCTTAACAGTTATGCTCAGTGGGTGTGGGATTTTGGTTTGCTCTCTCGCTTAGGGGCTGCAAAAGATGGGGCAGCCCCCCCCCCTACACGGAGACCAGCTGCTATTTCTGGGGTGTTTATGAGAGGGACCGTATAATCCTGCGACTCTCTTCTTTGCCATTTAAATGCTTGTTTTCGGGATCTCTTTGCAACTTCTCACCTTTTGACTGAGCCTTCAACTAGTAGTTTAATGAGGGTGCAGATGCTTTCCATGCCTCCCCTCCGTTCCTCCTCCCCTCCCTTATTCTTGGGCTCCTCTTGCTAAATACTAATTTATGTTTAAGGTTATATGTTGTACATTGGGTTTTACAGTTTTTTAAAATAAAATTTATTGTACACAGCCCAGAATCCCTTTGTGAGGGAGATTTTAAAATTAGATAAAATTAAATAGATGGATAGATGGATGGGTAGATAGATAGATAGATAGATAGATAGATAGATAGATACATACTGTAGAGATAGATGGATGGATGGATAGATAGATAGAAAAATAGTATATATATAAGGGTGGGTGGGTGTGTGCATGTATATTAGATACAGACAGACAGATAGAAATAGGATAGAGAGAGAAATAAAGAAATATATGTGTGTGTGTGTGTGTGTGTGTATGTTGGATGGATAGATAGGTAGACAGGTAGATATTTAGATAGAGGATAGATAGATAGATAGATAGATAGATAGATAGGATAAATATAGAGAGAGTATATAGATGAGAAAGATGATAGATAGATAGAAATAGGTTACAGAGAGAAAGAGAAACATAGGATAGATAAAATGAGAGAGATAAATAGGATAGGATAGATAGATAAATGATAGATAGATAGATAGATAGATAGATAGAAATAAGATAGATACAGAGAGAAAGAGAAACATAGGATAGATAAAATAAGAGAGACAAATAGGGTAAGATATATAGATGATAGAAAGAAAGAAAGAAAGAAATAGGATAGATACAGAGAGAAAGAAACAGGATAGATAAAATGAGAGAGAGAGAGAAATAGGATAGGATAGATAGATGATAGATATAGAGATAGAGAGAATTAGAACACAGAGAGAGAAAGAAATAGGATAGATACAGAGAAAGAGACAGAACAGAAAAATAGATGAGACAGAGAGAGTGAGTGAGAGAGAAGGAAAGAAAGAAAGCAAGAATCGTTCTTCCTTATAAGGTGTTGGTTATCCAAACTCTCCCTCCCATTCCTGATTCCTTCTTATCCTCTGTTCTTCTTCCAAAAACTATTATTTGAGCAGCTCCAAAAACATGAACCCAAGGACACTTTGAGTAAGTTAGAATTCAGTTGTTGCAAAGGAGTGGGAAGGAAGGCTGAAGGGAGACAGCCCATCCTGTGTCTTCATTTCTTCTCCCCCTGCCCTCCTGCTTGGGTCCATGATTGCCTTTTCTGGGGGGGAGGACGGGATGGGAGGGGACACACTTCCTGGAGGCCATACTTGCTTTTTGGCAGAAGGGGGAGGGGGGGAGGAAGCTGATTTGGAAACAGCATCTGGGATCCCTTGCTTCCTAACCCCTCCTTTGCAGGTGCCACTTTCCATAAGGAAGCTGGATTATCTCTGTTGTATGAGTTTAGTTTGGCCTTCAAAGCTACAGTTTATGTTTAACATTTTGATTTGCTGTGTGTGTGTGTGTGTGTGTGTGTGTGAGAGAGAGAGAGAGAGAGATCTGTAACAAACAACACCACTTTTTGTGGCTAGCTGTCATCTTGACATGCCCTTTACATGCCAGAAGTTATTATTCTTCTAAATTTGTATTTATTTGTTTTATTGAATTTATTTTAACACATCAGTTTAATCGACCTTTCATTTATGAATTGCTTTGAAACTAGTTACTTTAATAAACTTCATCCAACATCAAGTCTTCTAACATCATCTTGAGATGGCCCTTATGTGCCAGAAGTTACCATTTCTTAAATTTGTATATATATATATATATATATATATATATATATATATACTTTATTAGATTTATTTTTAATAAATTTATTTTATGAAAGTTGCTTTGAAATTAGCTATTTTTGGCAAATATGTTCACCCATCATCGAGGCTTTTCATCTTCATGTGCAGGAAGTTATTCCTTACTAAATTTATTTTTTTGTTTATTTTTAAGAAGTTAGTTTAATAAAACCTTAATTTATTAAAGTTGCTTTCAAATTAGCCATTTTAGTAAATATGTTCTCTCGTCCTTCGGCATACATACTACTGAGAACTGATTTTTTCCCTTCCCCCCAAATATGGGAAAATTTGCTGGATTCTGAGTGTTTCACTTCTCCCTCTTCAAATTCTCCTCTTAGTCCTGCGTCCCATTTTATATGGAACCGGTGATAGGACGAAAGGCAAATTTGGGAGTCTATCCATCTGGCATCCTGGGCTTATCCGATGAGTCCATTTTCTGCATTTCTGCAAAAATTGTACCTTAAACTAACCTTTGACTACAGCAACCACATGCCTGCACACCAGTTAATTAAGGTTTGCACAAACCAAGCGGGGCAACTCAAAGAAACCTCGCTGTTCAGTCTTAAGTGACCTGATTGTGAATTTTGCACGGATTTAATTTATGTGTGGCTTTTAGTTAAGAAGACAGCATCCAAGTTGTCAGAAGCCAGAAGGATAAATGGAAAAGAGGGAATTATTTTGCTCCGAAATTTCATCCCTATCCTTTTCTGAATTCAAAATAGAATGCAAAATGGTAATTTTATGTTGATTTTCAGCAAAGGCTTCCAATCTCACCCAATTCTCCTGGACTTGGTTATTATTTATCGATCACACACATGCACACACATACACGTATATATATATCCTGCCTTTTTGGCAAAGATGTCAAGCCAGCATTTGTGGTTTCACGTCGCCACCCTGGTTCCTTTTCAGCAGATCTGTTGGGCTAAGAGATTGCCAAAGATTGCCAGTGTGTTTCATGGCTGTTTTATGGCTTAAACCCAGGTCAGTCTGAATCCTTGTTTGGACTCAAGACCCTAGATCTGTTTTGACAAAACCAGTAGAACTCCCTTCTGTTCTGGTTTGGTGATGAAGGAGAACAATTTCTGGAAGTAGACACACTTTGATGGACAGCTGTCACAAGCGATCACAGAACGGAAACAGGCTGATATATTATGCATGTGTATGCATGTGTATTACAGAGAGAGAGAGAGAGAGAAAGAAAGAAAGAAAGAAAGAAAAGAAGAGAGAGAAAGAGATAGATAGATAGATAGATAGATAGATAGATAGATAGATCGATCAAGGGGAAAAAGAAGAAGAAAATTTGATTTCCCCCCAATATGTTCCATTTCTGACCCCCAGAAGAAAAATGGACTAAGAACAATTACAAAATATTTCCTTTTTAAAATATTTATTTATTCAGTTTCTATAGCCATCCATGATCTCAATCAATGACTCTGGGCGGTTTACCATTCAAAAAATATATGACAATGAAAAGACTTGTTCATTTCATTCTAAAAAGATTTTGGAAACAATAAAAAAGACATCCCAGATAAATATACGTAGCAGCCGAGATATTAACAATATCTAAAATGGTGTTGAAAGTGTGTCAGAAATGGTAGGAAGTGTTTTATGAAATTAAAAAAAAAAACAAGTGTAAGAAAAATGAGGAAATGCTTGTTCCATCTGAGTGGATTTTCTATTTTTAGAGATTTCTTCTCGTAAATTTCTGAAATAACTTTGAATAGGGACACAATCTCAATCCAGCGGCATTTCATTGGGTAGAATGTGAGTGTTCTCTCTTTCTTGTTGATTTTTCTCTGGGAATCTGTTCGCTTTCTTGAGGAAAAAATCCAAAACTTGCGGCTCTTATTTCCAGATTTAATTTTCCTTGCCAACTTCTCCTGAAGTGGCAAATATGAAGCAAACCTTGATTTTCTTAGCATTCAGTAGCTCGGAGTGCCATTCCCTGGTACCCTTGGAAAGATTCCCAGGAAATTTAACAAACAAATAACAAACAAACTCACTAATCAGTAGTGAGACCTCGACTCATAAATTTGTTTGTCTGATTGTATTAAATCCTATTTTGATTGTAAGACGCCCTGAGTCCCTCGGGAGATAGGGTGGCATATAAATCGAATAAATAGATAGATAGATAGATAGATAGATAGATAGATAGATAGATAGATAGATAGATAGATAGATATCTAAAGAAAATACATTACCCCAATGTCAGTGCCACGGGCACAAAACCTACTGATTGCTAGCAGAACCAAATTGATAGATTTTGTATTTTTATAAAGCTATGAAGTGACTCTATGCCTGCGAAGTGGGTTAAAAATTAAGATATATTTATTTAAGGAATAGGCCATCCCAATGTGGCTTTCAGGCTGGAACAATAAACTAGGATTAAAAACAAAAAAAAATTATCACCCAAAAGAAACGACTTGAACAATTGGAACATACCATGCAGTCTAACCCAGTTCCTGGTGATAAAGCCAGTTTTTAAGAGCTCGCTTCAGTTGGGACAGTGGGTGACTATATGAATTGTGGATGGAATGGTGTATGGATTTATCCCCACACCTGAAAAGTCCTTTTTCTTTTTCCTTCCAGGAAACACACTGTCTAGTTTTGTGTATATTCACCTCTATTACGGTGCATTCTTTGCTAAATCTTAACCTTTGCTTATTGCTCAATCATTGTGCATAAAAATGTCTTTATTTGGAACATTGCGTCGCATACAAAAAAGGAGATTGATTTAATTATAATTTAATTTAATTTATTTATTTTGTCAATCGCTTACAAGGATAAACATAGTTGTGAATACATGAAATGAATACATATAAGAATAATAAAAAGAAACAATAGGACAGGGATGGTAGGCACCTTGGTGCGCTTATGCACGCTCCCTACAGACCTCTTAGGAAAGGGGTGAGGTCTGTTAGATTTGCATGAAGAGTCAGACGCGAAGAGCTTCAGTGAAGAGTTTATTAGTGACTACAGCTCATAATGATTTGGCTGGTCTGTGGCTGCTACTTATAGCCAGCAGCCGTTGCCAGCCAATCAGAGTGCAGGGTTTTCCACTTTTAAACCAATCATTTCTGACATTTTACAAGAACAATTCAAACTTAACCAATGACATTCAAACCTGCATACATAACACCCTCCCACTAGGTTCAGTCCATACTCAAACCCCAACCTATCTAATGTATTCTTTTAAATAGGTGGGGCTCTTACGTGTTGAGACCTTCGTGGTTCAGAAGTTTTAACATTCTCACCCAGTGAGAGGGGAAATGTGTCTGTTGACATTTCCCTAGTTGGACTTACTGTGAAAGAAGACCCTGTTTGGTTGTTACAATCTGGTCTCTCCTCCCAACCCATCTCCAGCCCAATGTCAGCACCCAAGTCAGGTAGTGATGTGCAGTCTTCCACTTGTAAGGATGGATTCTGGCATTGTGACAGGTTTTGGGATGGTTCCTGTTGTAATGGCTCATTACACATGGGGTTGATTCTTGCTTGCTGATTATCCTCCTGCTCCTCCCCTTCCCCTAGAAAGGCATTAGGTATGGAACTAGAGAGGAACAATTGTGATGTTCCTGAGGTAATCTGGATCTAAGCTGATCAATGTGCCTGCTCCAGAGGACTCCATCCTCTGTTTGCACCCTGTAAGAACGAGGGCCTGTGATTTGAGTTATTTCAGCAGGAATCCATGAAGGCTCACCCATAAGGTTCTTAGCATAAACATAATCACCCACACTGAACGTGCGAACTTTGCTAGTGGAATCTAGTGGTGCATTGGGTGCGTAAGTGGGATGAAGGCGGTCAAGGGAGACCTAAGTTTCCTACCCATCAACAACTCTGCAGGGGATAAGTTATTAGATGGATTAGGAGTGATGTGCTGAACACTAAGAAGTTTTTCAACTTTCTCAGTGATGTCCCCAGGACCCAATTGCTGAAGCTTCTTGGTAAAACGCACCATGCCCAGCCCGCCAGCCAAGGGTGCCCAGGGGCTGTCAGGGCATGTCTGATACCCTGTTGTGCTAGATAAGATTCAAAAGGGTTGGAGGTAAATTGAGGGCCATTGTCAGAGACAAGAACATCAGGTAACCCGTGGGTTACAAAAAGCTTTTAAGCTGCTTGATGACAGCATCAGTTGTGGTGGATGCCATAGGGATTACCTCTAGCCATTTGGAATATGCATCTACTATAATAAGGAAGGTGTGCCCTCTGGTAGGGCCAGCAAAATCAATGTGAATCCTAGACCATGGGCCCTAGGACATTCCCATTCCTGTTTGGGGCGAGAGGTGGGGCAGGCCTGACTACCTGACAGTTGGGACAAGATGCAACCCAGTTTTCAACCATTTTGTCAATACCTGGCCACCATACATAACTCCTGGCCAATCCCTTCATCCTTACAATACCTGGATGACCTCATGTAACATTTCCAAAACCTCCTTTGCAGTTTTGCAGGAATAACCACCCTGTTACCCCACAAAATACATCCTCTTAATACAGATAATTCAGTTTGCCTGGATTTAAAAGGTTGGGCAAGGTGAGTGTAGATCTTGAAGAGGCCAACCTTTCTTAATCCAGCCTATAACAGGAGCCAATAAAGTGTCTTTGGCAGTCTCTCTGGCAATTTCAGCAGCTGTACTGGAAGCTTGGCAACAGTTTCTAGGAAAAGGTGTGTGTGTGCCTCAGGTTCAAAGTCCCCTCAGTGTGAAAAGGAAGTGGGCAGCGACTCAAGCATCAGCATGGCCAATGTCCTGCCAGGCTTGTGGATGAGTTTGTATGAATAAGCAGCAAGAAATTCAGTCCACCTCAGCATTCTTGGTGACAGGATAGTGGGTGTAGGTTTGTCTCCTGCCACAATGCCTAACAAAGGTTTGTGATCTGTGACAATGGTAAATGTTCCCCATATAGATACTCATGGAATTTCTTGACAGCTGCAACAATTGCCAATGCTTCCTTGTCCAATTGGCTGTAATTCCTCTCTGCTTTGGTCAAAGCGAGTAAAATGCAATAGGGGCTTCCTCCCACTGGGAAGCCTGTGGCTCAAACCCCCACTCCAAAAGGGGATGCATCACAAGTCAGTACAACAGGCAAATTCTCAGAGAACTGTATCAGTACAGCATCAGATGATTAGTCTTTTAATATTGTTAAATGCTGATTGTTCCTTCCTGCCCCAGACCCCAAGCAGATTTTTGTCCAGTATCTGTGTAATGGTTCTGCAATGGTTGCCTTCTGAGGTAGGAACATGTGATAAAAGTTAATAAGTCCAAGGAAGGCTTGCAAATCTGTTTTGCATTTTGGTCTAGGGCTTCTTTGATTGCTTGAACCTTGGCATCTGTAGGGTGGATGCCATGCTTGTCAATCATGTAGCCCAAGAACTCAACCTTGTCAGTTCTAAGAGTGCATTTTTCTTCCTTGACTTTTAACCCCTTTCTTTGAATCTGGTAAGGACTTCTCTGAGTCTCTTGTAATTGAGTGTCATTTTCAGCAGAGATTAACACATCATCAAAGTAAGGCACTACCCTGGCAGTCCTTGGAGCATCCTTTCCATAAGGCTTTGGAAGATGCCTGGTGCCACGCTTACTCCAAACTGTAACCTTTTACATTTGAAGGCACCTCTATGAGTCACAATGGTTTGGGCCTCTGCAGTGGCATCATCAACTGTTAGTTGATATGCCTGGGCCAGATCCAATTTGGCAAAGACTGTACCCCTGCCAAGTGAATGTAATAAATGATGCACCACTGGAACTGGATATGCGCCTGTTGAAGGGCATGGTTCAATGTCCCTTATAGTCCCACAGATTCTCACTGACCCATCAGTCTTGACTGGTGTGACTATGGGTGTCTCCCATCTGGAGTGGTCAGTGGGCTCTAAAACTCCTTGAGCTATTAGTTTATCTAATTGTGCATCAATTTTTCCTTTAAGGCAAATGGGACCCTTCTGGGCTTTGGGCGAATTGGGGCACCTTGGGATCTAGGTTGAAAGTGATAGTCCATATACTTGCCCAATCCGTCGCTGAAGACCTCTGGAAACTCAGACTTCAAGGCCTCCTCCATTCAGTGTTGCTCATTGATTTGATGCCAGTCACCTCGATGCCTAGTGGATTGAACCACCAAGTCCCAGCAAGCTTGGGTGTCCTTGTCCACGGCAAACGCTATGTGGCCTTTGAACTTCAATGATGAATTCTCTTGTTCCAACTACTGGAATCTTGTTCCCTGGTAGTCTTTAAGAGTCAGTGCTTGCTTCTGAAATGTTTCTTCTGAATGTTGGGAAGTGGTGAATAGTGTCCCATGACACCATAGATAAATAGGAGCCTGAGTCCACTTCCATTTGGCAAGGCCTTCCTTCAATGAGTACCTTCACATGTACTTTTCTTGTTTTTAAGGGTGAAGAATGACCAATGGTGACTGTGTGATGAGTTTCATTCTTCCCCTTTTCTTCTGTATTGCACCCCATTTTCTCACTGAAGTTGTTGACTTGAAATCTTTGTCAGGAAACTTCTTTCTGCTTGGTGGAGTTCTGATGATTTGCAGACTCTTGCTAGGTGACCTCTTTTTCACAACGGAGAGAGATGGTATCAAAAACTTCATTTCAGTGCGGGTGGCCCCCACAACCTCTGCAATAAAAGTCTTGCCTCTTTCTTTCTGGTCTTTCCTTTTCTTTCCATTCTGAGTCTATAAATTCCTTCCTCCACCTCACTACAGTCTGAATCAGAGTCTATTTGCTCGCAATGGGTTGTTATGGATTTTTCCACATCAGGATGGCTTATGCCTTGTTAATTTTCTTCATGGCTGCTGCTGAGGACTTGGTAGCTTCTGCTGAAGAAGCTTCTTCTATGGCCTCCTCTTAAGTGTTATCTTAGGTTTCATTATAATTTGCTCTGCAAAACCTTGTCTTTTAGCCTAGAACAAATCGATGGCATGGCCTCTTCTAAGTTGATAAATTCACATGCACCCCCAATGTCCCTAAACTTGCCACACGGTCATTAACGCTTTTCGCTTTCCCCTTTGATCCCGACGGTAGAATTTGTGTCTCTTAATGAGGCACGATACTTGTGCGTTGAATTCTCTTAATAACTTTTCTAAGTCGGCCAGTCCATTACCTTCACGCCTGCATGCCTGCCATCTTGAAAATGGCCGGACCGCGTGGGTGAGAAAGACCGCCTCTTCTGCTTGTCGGATGTCGGGCGATCGCTTCCAAATACATTGGAAACGATCTGCATACAAGTCCCAGTCTCTGCCATCGGATCTAACGGGCGGAGGTGTTCAGCGAGCCATCTCTCAGCTTCTCGCTGTTGTCTTTCTTCGAAGGATCCCACCTTCGCGCCAGTGTTAGATTTGCATGAAGAGTCAGACGGGTGCTTCAGTGAAGAGTTTATTAGTGACTACAGCTCATAATAGACTCAATTTGGCTGGGCTGGCTACACTTATAGCCAGCAGCCGCAGTTGCCAGCCAATCAGAGTGCAGGATTTTCCCGCACTTTTTAAACCAATCATTTCTGACATTTTACAAGAACAGTTCAAACTAAACCAATCACATTCAAACCTGCATACATAACAAGGTCAATAGTAGACAGGCTGAGGTTAAAGTTTTTGGGGTTTGGGGAAGAAACCACAGAGTCAGGTAGAGTATTCCAGACATTGACCACTCTGTTGCTGAAGTCGTATTTCCTGCAATCAAGTTTGGTGCGGTTAACTTTGAGTTTGTATCTGTTGTGTGCTCTTGTGTTGTTATGGCTGAAGCTGAATTGAGACTCTAGAAATAGAGAAACCAGACAAAGGGGACTGGAGACTAAAACATACTAAGAACAGTTACAGGAACTGGCCTGGCTCGGAAGGGAAGAGAAGGACCAGGGGAGACAGGAGAGCGGCCTTCCAATATTTGAGGGGCTGCCCCAGAGAGGAGGAAGAGGTCAAGCTATTCTCCAAAGCACCTGAAGGCCAGACAGGAAACAATGGATGGAAACTAAGCAAGGAGAGATTCAACCTGGAACCAAGAGAAATTTCCTAACCGTGAGGACAATTAAACAGTGGAACAGCTGGACTCCAGAAGTTGTGGTTTGCTCCAACACTGGAGGCTTTTAAGAAGAAGCTGGACACCATTTATCCAGAATGGTATAGGGTCTCCTGCCTGAACAGGGGGCTGGACTAGAAGATCTCCAAAATCCCATCCCGTATTATTATTCTATGTTTTTATGGTTTTGTTTTTCATTCGCATGGTGCATTTTCACTACAAGAAGTGAAGGGGATGCCCAGCAGATATGCGTCTTTCATGACATCATTTACACAGGGACTTAAGGACAGGTGTGACCTCCCTTCCTCTCCCTCTCCCGTAGATAGATGTCCACCCTAGCAACTGGGGCCAATAATGGTGTAAATCAGTTTTCTACATGGCGTGGACTTTAAAGTACGATGGGCGGTGCAGAAATGGGGTAAATAAATCAATGTATTTCCACACCAAAATTGGCACGGTGGGACAAGGCCCTCCCCATTGTCTTTATTTACTGTGGGTTCAGTAGAAAGCCACAGGAATGTGTGACTTACCAGATAACAGATAATCAGAGTTGGAAGGGACCTGGTAAGTCATCTAGTCCCACCCCCCTCTGCCCAAGCGGGAGACCCAACACCATTTCTGACAAATGGCAGTCCAGCCTCTTCTTGAAGGTCTCGAGGGATGAAGCTCCCACCACTTCTGCCCACAATGTTTGCAGGGTGGATCCTGGATCTACTGGGCCACCCAGAGAAGTGGCTTTTTATGCCTTTTTTTTGGAGTTACCCATCTTGCATGCTTCCATATCAAGACTCAGAGAGACGACGAGATTGCAAAGGGGTGGATTTTTGCAGGAAACCAGTTAAGGCGCCTGCTGGATTTGGAGGAGGACTTTAATTGGTTCCTTTGCCTCTCTGGAAAGGGAGGGAGGGGGTCAGCCTTTCAGGGTGTGTGCATATTGGTGTGGTTGTCACCTTGTTGTCATCACGAAACCAGTTATTTCCTCCAGTGATGTTAAGACTACTCCCTAGAACAATGTTTCTTCCCCTTGACTACTTGGAAGATGGGTGACTTCAATTTCTAGTATTCTTCAGCCATCCACGATGTCTGGGGGAATTCTGGGATTTGAAGTCCACCCATCTTGGCTAGAATAGAACTGGAAGGGACCTCGGAGGTCTTCTAGTCTAACCCCTTGCTCAAGCCGAAGACTATATACCACCCCAGACAAATGACTGTCCAATCTCTTCTTAGAAACCTCTGGTGATGAAACACCTGCAATTTCTGGGGACCAACCGTTCCATGGATCCACTGTCCTTACATCAGGGAATTTCTCCTTGGTTCGAGGTTGGATTTCTCTTTAAGAGAATAACAGAGCTGGAAGGGAACTTGGAGGACTTCTAGTCTAGTCCAGTGGTCCCCAACCTTCAGGCTGGGGCCCACTCCCAGGCCTTGAGCCGTTTGGAATAGGATGTTCTCACATAGGCTTCACAACACTGAAAAGCAGACTCCTCATTCTGACAAAACCTCTTTTTATTTGGCTAATGTGAACTCCTATCATTCACACCCAGCAAAGTCCCGGCGAGTCTTTCAAGGGTGAATTGCAACCACAGACCTTATCAGGCTTGGAGAGTTGCCGTACGAGCCTAAGTGCAACACTGTACAAGGAAATACTTGGCAAGGAGTCTGAGTCACAGACTCTCATTCTGACAAACCTCTTTTTATTTGGCTAATGTGAACTCCTATCATTCACCCAGCAAAGTCGTGAGTCTTTCAAGGGTGAATTGCAACCACAGACCTTATCAGGCAGGTTGCCAGGCGGGCTTCCAAGTGCAACACTGTACAAGGAAATACTTGGCAAGGAGTCTGAGAGTCACGAACAAATCTTCATACTAATTAAACGAACTAATTGTCTCCTGCAAACCCCACTCTCATTCGTTCCTCTTTATTCCCTGGGAGGGCCATTCACGATCCACCTGAGCCTTTACTCCTGAGTTGGCTTGTTCATAGCTATATACTCCCCTTTGTCTGGCAGCTCTGTGCATGTGCACACTGGGAACAGGCTCCAGCTGTTCTTCTTCCTCACTGATCTCCGACTCTGAAGGCAGCTGATAATTGTCGGACGGCCTTGGCCCCATCTCTGCCTCATTCATCAGAGCCTCCCCCAGACTCCAGGACTGGCCGTGTTCCTCCCCAACCTCCTCACTGTCTGAGTCTGCCACCAGCTCTGCTGGCCACTGTGAGTCAGAAATGTTGGGGAACTCCATTCTAGTCCAACCCCCTGGTCAAACAAGAGACCCTGGACCATTTCAGAGAAATGGCTGTCCAGTCTCTTCTTAAAAACCTCCACAATTGGAGGACCCACCACTTCGGAGGCCAGGTGTTTTTCTGCTTCATTGTTCTAACATTTGGCCTATTTTTTTAGTGGTTGAACTGAAGGCCACCAAACCCCTGAGGTTGATTTGAATCAGAATAGAGCTGGAAGGGACATCGGAGGTCTTTAGTCCAACCCCTGTTAATCAGAATAGAGCTGGAAGGGACATCGGAGGTCTTCTAGTCCAACCCCCTGTTTGAGCAGGAGGCCCTAAACCATTTCAGAGAAGTGACTGTCTAGTCGCTTCTTAAAAAATCGATGAATGATGGATGGATGGATGGATAGATAGATAGATAGATAGATAGATAGATTTGGATGATGGATGGATGGATGGATGTCAGTCTCTTCTTAAAACTTCCAGTGTTGGAGCATTCACAGTTGTTCCACTGATTAATTGTTCTCCCTGTCAGGAAATTTCTCCTTCGCTCCAAGTTGCTTCTCTCCTTGATGAGTTTCCATCCGTTGCTTCTTGTCCGGCCTTGGAGAGTAGTTTGATCTCCTTCTCCCTGTAATATCCCCATAAATATGGGAAGAGAGCAACCATGTCACCTCTAGAGCCCAACCAGCCTGGCTGTGCACCTGAGATGTCCCAGGGTAGCTCTTTGCAACTGCTTACAGGTGGGAGAACCAGGTGGGCGCCACTTGGGGGAGGAGCTCAGCTGGCTAGTGGTCATCTCTGCAGGACTGGACAGCACCAGTTGGGGAAATTCAATGGAGAGAAAAGTCAAGTCCCCACTTAGGCAGAAAACCCAAAGGACACACAGACTGGGTGAAACCAGGCTCAATAGAAGCAGGAACCGAGATGGGTCTTGAGTCCGAGGACAAACCGCTAAATAGTATTCCAGAGGACAGATTGATGATATAGACAGGCAGGATAGATGAAGACAGATAAGATAGACAAGAGATAGATAGATAGATGGCAGATAGTGATAGAGAGAGAGAGAGACAGACAGGATACATACATATACATACATACATATATATTATATATATAGATATATATATATATATATAGAGAGATATGACAGGATAGGACAGGACATACATATATATATATATAGATGAGAGACAGATGATGACAGATAGATTGGATGGATAGAGCAATAGATAGAGAGAGAGAGAGATAGATAGGATGGATGGATGGATGGATGGATGGATGGATGGATGACAGATGATAGGATGGATGGATGATGGATGGATGGATAGACAGATGATGATAGACAGATAAAGTGGATAGATAAATATATATAGATGAGATAGATAGATAGGATGGATGGATGGATGGATAGATAGATAGATGATGGATGGATGGATGGATGGATGGATGGATAGATAGGATGGATAGATAGATAGATAGATAGATAGATAGATAGGATGGATAGATAGATAGATAGATAGATAGATAGATAGATAGAGGCAGCCAAAAAGGTCAATGCAATTCTAAGCTGCATTAGCAGAGGAATACAATCAAGATCGAGTGAGGTACTACTACCACTCTATAAAGCCTTAGTAAGACCACACCTAGACCACTCTATAAAGCCTTAGTAAGACCACACCTAGAGTACTGCATCCAGTTTTGGTCACCACACTATAAAAAAGATTCTGAGGCTCTAGAAAAAGTGCAGAGAAGAGCAACCAGGATGATGAGGGGACTGGAGGCTGAAACATATGAAGAACTGTTACAGGAACTGGGCATGGCTAATCTAGTGAAGAGAAGGACCAGGGGAGACAGGAGAGCAGCTTCCAATATTTGAGGGACTGCCCCAGAGAGGAGGAAGGGGTCAAGCTATTGTCCAAGGCACCTGAAGGCCAGACAAGGAACAATGGATGGAAACTGAACAAGGAGAGATTCAACCTGGAAATAAGGAGAAACTTTCTGACAGTGAGAACCATCAACCGATGGAACAGAAGTTGCCCTTGGAAGTTATGGGAGCTTCATCCCTGGAGGCTTTCAAGAGACTGGACTGCCATCTGTCAGAAATGGTGTAGAGTCTCCTGCTTGTGCACTGGGTTGGACTAGATGACCTCCAAGGTCCCTTCCAACTCTGTTAATCTGAAGGCAGAGAGGAGCCCTTGTGATGGGAGCCCAGCCCACCCACTTCAGGAAGGCTGCTTCAGGCATCCCTCCAAAAGGACTTCCGGAGCCCTGCAGGGGAGGAAGAGGCTGTCAATCTTAGAGCTTTGCATCAAAATCCCTGGCAGGACACGTGTCCTTGGGAATTAGGAAATGGAGCTGTGGGTCTCTGGGGTTGTTTATTTAAAAGGGGGATGCTGGGTGTTTGACCTGTTTGGGGAAGGTAAGGAGGTGGAGAGGGCAGCTGAGGGACGGAGGGGGCAGTTGGGGCAGGCTAAGGCCCCTCCACCAGCCCTCCCCCGCCTGTAGCGACCTCTGTTGTGTGTCTTTGTGTGTGCATGGCAGGTTGCCGGTCTCTTGGCTAATCTGCTGATCTCCAGTAGTTGCAGGATGCCCCGATTTGCAAATTTGGATGCTTTCTTTTCTGGATGCATCCATATGACAGCGGGAAGTGGGGAGCGACCTTCAAGCGAACCCCTTTGGCCTGTTTAGATTGAGCCTCGGGTTCAAGGGACGACGGCGACCTCCAACCCCATGACGTCACATGGGGTTGCAGCGCTCACCCCCTTTTCTATTTGCGCCACCCGTTCCTCGGTGAAGCAAGGACCCCAGAACAAACTGTGGATTTATTATTTGTTGATTTGATTTTTAGCCCACTTTATTATTATAATAAATAATTCAAGATGGTGGATATATTTAATACTCCTTCTGCTTCCTGTTTCCGCTTCCTGCCCAAACAGCTTTTGTGACTAAGGTGGGAAAAGAACTCACTGTCTCCTGGTGATTTGTCCAAAGTCACCCAGCTGGTTTTTGGAACTAGAATTCACTGTCTCCTGGTGATTGGACCAGAGTCACCCAGCTGGCTTTCATGCATAAGGCAGGACTAGAATAGAATAGAATAGAATAGAATAGAATAGAATAGAATAGAATAGAATAGAATAGAATAGTATAGAATAGAATAGAATAGAATAGAATAGAATAGAATTCTTTTATTGGCCAAGTGTGATTGGACACACAAGGAATTGGTCTTGGTGCAAATAATCTCAGTATATATAAAAGAAAATATACATTCATCAAGAGTCAAGAATCATCAGGTACAACACTTAATGATAGTCATAGGGTACAATTCACTGTCTCCTGGTAATTGGTCCAAAGTCACCCAGCTGGTTTTTGGAACTAGAATTCACTGTCTCCTGGTAATTGGCCCAAAAGTCACCCAACTGCTTTCATGCCTAAAGGGGGACTAGAACTCACTGTCTCCTGGTGATTTGTCCAAAGTCACCCAACCTGCTTTGATGCCTAAGCCAGGACTAGAACTCACCGTCTCCTGATGATTGGCCCAGAGTCACCCAGCCGGCTTTCATGCCCAAGGCAGGACTAGAACTCACCTTCTTCTGGTTTCTAGGCCAGCATCTTAACCACTACACCCAACTGGCTCTGAATGAACTGAATTTATTGATTATTTATCCTTATTTATTAAATGTTTATGCTGCTCATCTCCTTCTACAAGGTGCCTCTGGGCGGGAGAGGGGTGCATATAAGCTTGGAAGAAACATCAGTCATTATATCAGGTGGAGGCTGGGTGAGACCCACGCCTTCTGTTTCCAAACGAACCCACGGAGAGCCCCCTCGCCCTTCCTGGGTGTGGAGTGTGGGTCCTGCCAGGGTTGTAGCTTCCCTTTGATGCTCTGCTGGGGGTGGGGGTGGTGGTGGAGCAAGAATGGTGCCCCATTATGCAGCACGAGGTCTCTGGGCTCGATTTTGGCGGCCCAAGCCATGCGCCAGGGTTAAGATGCCCATTGCGCCTGGCACGTTGCTGAAGGGCTGGTCGTGAGTCCTTCTCCAACTTTGTGTTGTTTTCACACATTCTTGCAGGGAGGTGTGTGTGTGTGTATGTGTGTTTGTGTGTAGTGTGTGTGTGTTTGTGCCTGGATGGAAGAGAAAATGACCCCCTCCCCTCTAAGCCAAACGGTGGTGTTGAGTTTCCAAAGCCAAACCCCAATTTCTCTAGCACAGCCGGGTGGGAGACCAACAGGTGGGGAATGCCAGCTGCCCTCCCCACATCTGGCAGCCCAGAAAATTGAAGGATGAATGCAAACGGCCATCGGAAGCCCCCCTCTGTGGGAGAGGTGGGCGGTTTTAAGATGGGATCAACAGAGGAAGAAACAGACTGTGGGGATCCTTCGTGCTCTCTCTGAACTCGGTGGATTTCTTTCACATGTTTCATAACCCAGTGTTTCATCAGGACTGATGAGGTTACCTAGTTGGGTCATAAAACGTCTGCAAGAAAACCAGCAAGATCAGAGAGCTGTAAGGACCCAATAATAATCCTCCTCCTCCTCCTCCTCCTCTTCTCCTCTTTGTCGCCCTCCTCCGCCTCCTTGCAAACCCCATTTCTTTCTAGCACTGATAATGTTACTTAGTTGGGTCATAAAATGTCTGCAAGAAAACCACCAAGACCAGAGAGTAGTAAGGACCCCACAGTCGTCCTCCCCCTCCTCCTCCTCTTTGTCCCCCTCCTTGCAAACCCCACTTTTTTCTAGCACTGATGATGTTACTTAGTTGGGTCATGAAACGTCTGCAAGAAAATTGCCAAGATCAGAGAGCACCAAGGACCTCACAGTTTTCCTCCTCCTCCTCCTCCTCCTCCTCCTCCTCCTCCTCCCTCCTCCTCCTCCTCCCTCCCTCCCTCCCTCCCTCTCCTCCTCTACCTCCTCCTCCCTGCAAACCCCACTCCTTTTCTAGCATTGATGATGTTGTCTAGTTTGGTTATGCAATGTCTGCAAGGAAACAGCTGAGCTCAGAGAGCACCAAGGACACCCCCCTTTTATATATAAAAGCGAAATATGCCTCATGCATCATCACAAAATCTCCAGAACTACAAAGCCTACAAACTTGGAATTGGGCCCGTATGTTCCTCTTGGCTTCTAAGCGCTCACTAAGAAAGGATTTTTCCAAATGACCATCAGGGCATTTAGAGTATTTCCTATATTATTATTATTAACACGCTCTGATGCTAAGGAGTTCTACTCCCCCACCCCACCTGAAAAGAAATCTCTTCCAAAGGCAAAACACAAGCAGAGGAGTTTCAGTTTCAGTTTCACAGCCCCAAGCAGCTTTAGTACAGAACGGTTGAGCTAAGCCACGCCCAGGCTCTTTGCTGGCTCCTTCTTGCTCACACAGCAAATACTGTTTCCGTTTCCAAACAGCCCTCAACTCTCTCTTACTCACACTGATAGGACGTGAATACCGATGGATGCTGGTAGGCAGAGGCAGAATTCCACCCCCCCCCTTATTTTCCTCCCCAAAAACTAAGCCCGACCACATAGTTTTGTAGCGAAGCACAGGGATTGCTAGTTTTAAATAATTAAATTGTCTTATTAAATCAGTGAGTTGGCCATGTGAGTGGGCCATAGTGAGTGTGCTGCAGCAAGTTGTCCCACTCCCCAGCACACGCACAGACACGCACAGACACACATAGACACACACACACACACAGAGAGCATTTCTCTGGTCCGGCAAGGTTTGTGATTTTCTCCGGTGATGACGTGGCCACCTCCAGCCCTTCCCTCCCTTGGTAAATGTTTGACAAAGCAGGAAGTGGCCCTCTCGCTCTCCCTCCACCCCTTTAACCCGATGACCTCTGCCCATCCATCAGCTCTCCTCTCTCTCTCTCTCTCTCCCTCCGGCCTGTTGCAGAGTCTCTGCATGTCCAGTCCAGCTGCATTAGGCCATGCGGAAGGGCAGCTGGAATGTGGGTTGGGCTGGGCAGGACTGGGGGGCAGGACTGTGTCCAGCAGCTGCAACAGACCTTAAGAATAGAATAGAATAGAATAGAAAATAGTATAGAATCGAATAGAATAGAATAGAAAGAGAATAGAATATGAATCAGGAATAGAGTAGAATAGAAAATAGAATAGAATAGTATATAGAATAGAATAGAATAGAATTCTTTATTGGCCAAGTGTGATTGGAAACACAAGGAATTTGTCTTTGGTACAAATGCTCTCAGTGTGCGTAAGAAAAAAAATAACATTAATCAAGAATGATAAGAAATAACACTTGGTGATAGTCATAGGATAAGCAATCAAATCATACTAGGAAACAAATAAAACAATAAAAATCGTGAAGATAACAAGCAACCCGGTTATAGTCATAAGTAGAAAGGAGATGGGCAATAGGAAGGATGAGAAGAATAATGGTAATACAGTTTTAGTAAATAAGTTGACAGTGTTGTGGGAATTACCGTGTTTCCCCGAAAATAAGACACTGTCTTATTTTTTTTGGCTCCCAAAAACACACTAGGTCTTATTTTCGGGGTAGGTCTTATTTTCGGGGAAACACGGTAGTTGTTCAGCAGAGTGATGGCATTTGGGGAAAAACTGGCTAGTTGTTCTGGTGTTCTTTACTCTAAAGGTTTCTTTACTCTTTCCTGAAGGAAAGACAAGGAGCTTCTTGGAAGTTTTCCTCCCTGGGTATTTCTCCAGCTTCTCTAAGGCACTAACTTGTGAGGAGACCCATTGTGGTGCCCCAGGGCTGCATGGCAAATGGCTTCCAGATGCTCATCCAAACGAGCAGATGTGACACACACACACACATATATTTTGCACCAAGATAGCTCCATCAGGTTTTGTGTGTCACATCTGCTCTTTTTATATATATATATAAAGGAAAGGGTTGCCGTGACAAGAAGCCATGGTTGTCCTGACAGTGAGAATAGTTAACCAGTGGAATTGCTTGCCACTAAAAGTTGTGGGTACTCCATCACTGGAAGTTTTTCCCCCCTATAGGTATATATTTTTCTTCATAAACATTTTGAATACAATGTATTGTCAGGGCGTATCATTTACAGAAAAGCAAAGAAAGAACAAAAGGGGATATTAACATATATACTAATAAGAATAGTAATAGTGTAACAGAATAGCTTTAACTGGATTTCTCTTCTGCCAAGTGTTGGAAGTGTAATCAGGCCCCAGGTACTTATTATCATATGTGGTGGACTTGTATGAAAGCAAGAAAATATTGGATGAAAATACATACATGGTTGGAAAAGATGATCGAGCAACATATAGATCTAAAATCAGAAATATTTTTGTTGGGTATAATGCCGGAGGGCTATGATGAAGGGATTATATATCTAGTTTCGCATGTATTGACAGCTGCAAGGATTGTATTTGCACAATACTGGAAAAATGAGAACACTCCATCAGATGAGGATGTAATTTGGAAGATATTAGACTGTGCCAAGATGGATAGATTGACATTAAAAATAAATGACAAGACACAGAATATTACTTAACATGGAATAGATTTTACAAGTGGTCAGAGATAAGAGGTAGAAATTAGATGAAGAAAGATTATTGCTATGTATGAACTAAATATAAAGATAGTTTATAATTA
This sequence comes from Naja naja, assembly GCA_009733165.1. NCBI lineage: Eukaryota > Metazoa > Chordata > Lepidosauria > Squamata > Elapidae > Naja > Naja naja. Next base: position 307,052,315 of record CM019149.1, read on the forward strand.
GGAATCTATATATATAAAAGCGAAATACCACTCAGGCATCATCACAAAATCTCCAGAACCGTAAAGCCTACAAACTTGGAATTGGGCCCATATGTTCCTCTTGGCTTCTAGGGGCTCCCTAAGAAAGGATTTTTTGAAATGACCATCAGAGCATTAGTATTTCCTATATTATTATTATTAACACGCTCTGATGCTAAGGAGTTCTACTCCCCCTCCGCACCTGAAAAGAAATCTCTTTCAAATGCAAAACACAAGCAGAGGAGTTTCAGTTTCAGTTTCAGAGCCCCAAGCAGCTTTAGTACAGAACAGTTGAGCTAAGCCACGCCCAGGCTCCTTGCTGTCTCCTCCTTGCTCACACAGTAAATACTGTTTCACTTTCCAAACAGCCCTCAACTCTCTCACTCACTGACAGGACGCTAGCCAGAGGAATACCGATGGAGGCAGGTAGGCAGAGGCAGAATTCCCCCCCCTTATTTTCCTCCCCCAAAACTAAGCCTGACCGCATAGTTTTGTAGCTAAGCACAAGGATCCAGCTAGTAAAATATAAAATTGTGCACGCTCCAGTCTGAGTGCACTTCCACACTGCTCTTTTTTTTCTGTGCTAACCCTGGTGGCCTGAGTTGAAGGACGTGCTTGAGGGCTGAGTCACCAAGTTATGGATTGTTCCACGCAAGCATCAATCACTGGCAAGCAGAGATTCAAGGCTGATAACCAGCCGAACGAGAATCCGGAATACCGCCTTATCCCTCGCAGGCACTAAGAAATATAAAACCTGCCATCCTGGTCTTCTCTGGCCAACTCAATTTAACTCTAATTGAACGTCAGTTTATTGTTATGGGAAAATCTCTTTGGGGTTAGGTGAACACCTGTAGAAGTGCCCTTGGTTCCCATGGGTGATATCTGGAGCCTGCAATCCAACTGCCCTCCCCTCCCTGCTGGTTCATTGACAAGCTGAGAAGCAGTTCTGGTTGCCAATGGCATAGGTGGGCTTCGAACTTGACAGTGGTATCAGCACTTCATGTGCTCTTGATCCTATCCTTCCGTTGACTCAGGTTGACTCAGCCTTCCGTTCTTCCTCCGGTCAGTAAAACGAGGACGATTTGGGGGGCAAGAGGCTGACTCTGTAAACTGCTTAGAGAGGGCTGGAAAAGCACTGGGAAGCGGTATAGAAGTCTAGGTGCTACTGTGATCGATTGGTAAATGGATAAATCGATAAATAGATAAAGAGGCCTGGTGGTTCAGTGGTTGGAATGCAGCATTGCAGGCTAAAATCTGCCCACTGCCAGCAGTTTGATCCTGACCAGACTCAACCTTCCATCCTTCCAAGGTGGGTCAAATGAGGACCCAGATTGTTGGGGGCAAATAGGCTGACTCTGTAAAACGCTTAGAGAGGGTTGGAAAAGCATGGTGAAGCAGTATAGAAGTCTAAGGGCTCTTGCTGTTTCTTTTCTCTCTTTCTCTTTTCTCTCTCTTTCCCCTCTCCCTCCCCCTCCCCCCTCTTTCTTTCCTTCCTTCTTCGCTGGTTGAATTTATATTGCTTCCTTCCTTCCTTCCTTCCTTCCTTCCTTCCTTCCTTCCTTCCTTCCTTCCTTCCTTCCTCCCTCCTCCCTCCCTCCTCTCCTTCCTTCCTTCCTTCCTTCCTTCCTTCCTTCCTTCCTTCCTTCCTAAAGGTTGACTCAGCCTTTCATCGTTCCAAGGTGGGTAAAGTGAGGACCCAGATTGTTGGGGACAACAGGCTGACTCTGTAAACTGCTTAGAGAAGGTCTGTAAACAGCACTGTGAAGCGGGATAGAAGTCTAAGTGCTCTTGCTAAGTTCAATCTGTGTCTGTCTGTCTGTCTACCATTCACATGGAAGCTCCCTTTGTGGGGGTGGGGGACACACACTTTGAGCCACTTCCTCCCTCTCCAGGCAACCTTTCGGGAGTGAGGGGATGAAAAGCAGCTGCATTCGTCGTGGGGCAGGAAACGTGAATTGCCGCCCTGTGGCTTTGAGCTCCCTTTGATGAGACTCTGGGGCTCCATTGCTCTGCCCCTTGGATGGGGCTCCAGCTGCCCTTCAATTGTCCCCGAAATAAAAGAGCAAAAATTCTTTATCGATCGGTTGGTTATATCGCTTGATGGAGCCAACTGGCAGGAGGCTGGGCTGGGCTGGCAGCTATGGCTTGGGTAGGTCAGATAAAGACCCGAAAGAGTCGTTCACACAACACGCTTGCAGTCCTTCGCTTGCAACCATTCATTTGCTGACGGTTCAGACTTACAGCGGCCCTGAAAAAGGTTACAGAATAACAGAGTTGGAAGGGACCTCGTAGGTCATCTAGTCCAACCCCCTGCTCAAGCAGGAGACCCTACACCCCACCCCTCTCTTCCTCCCACCCTCCCTTCTTTCTGTTTTTTCTGTCTCTCGTTCTTTAATTCACTGTTTCCACTGGAAATGAAAAAGACATGGAGACACATGGAGAGCCTTGGTGGTGCAGGCTGTTAAATGCCTAGCACTTAAGTTCCAGCTGCCTGCAATTACTGCAGGCTCGAATCCCACCAGGCTCAAGGTTGACTCAGCCTTCAATCCTCTCGGGGTAGGTAAACTGAGGACCCAAGATTGTTGGGGGCAATAAGCTGACTTTGTAAAAATGCCGCTTAGTAATAAGCAGGCATATACAATGGAATGAAGGCTATTGCTGAGCGCACTGGGTTATATCCCCAAAATTGTAAGCCACGCTGAGTCTTCAGAGAAGGGCGGCATATAAATGTAATTAAAAAAAAATATCGGAACACTGTTATCATACTGGACTAGACATACCCAATTCCAGCAACCGTTCTTCCTATGTCCCCTAATCCATTCTGTCATGCCCCTGTCGGAATCTGACTTGGTGGGGAAGCTAAACAGCTGACAGGAAGTGGGAGTGTGGCTCCATTGGCTGTGGAGGAAACTGGGGAAGGGCACAGTCCGGCTGGGCAGAGCAGGGGAGAAGTAGAGCAAGGGAATTCAGAGGAAGACTCAGGCCCACCCCTTCTTCATCCTAGGACACACAGGGAGGAACAGAGAAGAGAGCAACGTGGGTTGCATGGCTTACGGGGGAGGAAAGGGCCCTGATTCCCTTCATTAATGGTTTGCGCATGCCCAAGATGGTGGATTGGCACTGAGTGAGCTCTCCCAATCGGAGGTTTTTGGGCTGCTGTTTTGGAAAGAGGCTGTCCGCTGCTGCTGGCTTGTCCAGGAGTTGTCCTGAGGGTCGTGAGATGCCCCTGGAGCCTTTCTGGCTGAGTTTGCACTGGCTGGCGGCTCAGCGGTGGGATTTCCCAGCGGCCTCCGCAGCGGCTGGTGGGTTTCCGGCTAGGCAGGGCGTGGCGAAGTGTAGTGATGCTGCCGGCCTGTGGAGCCTTGGAGCCGTGAAAGTTTGGGAGCCTGCACTGGCGGCATCCACGGAGCCGATGTGGTTGCCAGCGGCGGTCATCAGCTGCTTGGGGCTGGCAACGGGCCCAGTGGTCGAAGGATCAGCTGTGGCCCGGCTGCTCCGGGACTTGCCATGGCGTTGGTGGTCGCCCCAAGGGAACCGCCCCTGGGCGATGGCCTACAGCGTTATGGTACTGGTGAGAGGCCGATGACGCTGGAACTGATGGCCTGGTGGGTCCCTCCCCCTCTGTTGCCTGTTGGTGGGGGGCTTTTACAGGGGCTCTGGACTTTTAGCCCATCCTCGATGTGCAGCCCCTCCTCTCCCCAGAAGTGAGAGTGCTGGGAGAGAAAATCTGCGGAGAGGGTTGAAGGCCTACGGGCCTGGAGAGCCCAAAATGGAGGCGTTCGGGTTGCGGCCTGGGCGGGTGAGTCGGTGCTGCTCTGGATGGGGTTGTGGGTTGAACTTCCAGCAAAGATCCCCAGGGAGAGATGGCACCATGGCTCTGGACCCATGGCGTGGCGATTTATGAATGCTGGATTGTTTCTGGACTCTTCTTCTGGATCGGTTATCCTATGTTTTTCATAGGCTTCATCTTTGGCCACCATTTCCGTCTTTCTATGCCATCTTTTCGTCTTTTGAGGTCATCAACTTGGACTTCTCGATACTATGGAGGGTGCCTGGCTTATTTATACTATCTATCCAGACTTTTATCCAGCTTCCTCTTTCTGGGGCCTGGCTATTCTCCATTGCAGTGAGAGGGCAATGGATGGATTTTGCCCCGGTGAGAGAGCAAGGGGCTGTTTTGGACTCTTCCCACAAGTCACTGCGGTGGGAGAGCAGTGACTGGACCATTTTGACTCTGGCCATCGGTAGCTGTGGGGAGCTGCTGATTGTGGACTGTCCTTGACCATCATTGCCTGGCCCTTTGTACTGCTTTTATTCCATCTTCACAGTTGTTTCCATCTAGCTTTTAGCCTATTATACCGATATGCCCTGGAATGTATTTATTATGCCTGCCTACTCTCGCTGGAATTACGGGCCTCCAGGCAGTTCCCCTGTCTGTGAAGTGGCCCTTGGGTTGACAAGAGCTTACCTTAATGGCGGATCCTGGGATCCCGAGAGGTGGCATGCTGACCAAGGGTTTAAAGGGTTTAAATTTTAAATCTGGTATGAAGGGAAACTTTTAAATTTTTAATTGGCTGTCTTAAGGGGTTAGGGAGGGGGTGGATGGGTCTTTTCTCAGCCCGATGCATGGTGGGGGTGGGGGTTGGGGCGGTGGGGCCTGGGGGTGAGGAGGGACCGCGATCCCCAGGGTGGTTGGGATTGGCAGGAGGCGTGAGGCATAGGGCCATATCATGTGCTGGGAGCTCGCACCTGCCATCTTTGTGCGGTGGCACGCTCCGACCCTATGACCTCCTCCCTAGGGGCATGGGAAGGACCCCTGGGCTTAGGCTGGTGTATTTTAATGCCAGGTCCGTGGCTAATAAAGCTTCCCTCCTCTGTGAGATCATAGAGGAGGAGGCTGGAGACCTGGCCTGCATCACGAGACCTGGTTGGGCCGGTGGTGTCCCTCTGGTTGAATTGTGCCCTCCAGGTTTGGGTTCTGCACCGGCCACGGGCCCAGGGAAGGGGTGGTGGGGTGGCTGTGGTTATGGGAGACCTTGTTTCCAAGGGAGGTCTCCGTCCCAGAGACAGGGAGTGAGACCCTCCTCCTGAGGTGGGGGCCTAATGGTGGGTGGGCTTGCTGCTTGCATACCTTTCCCCAGCTGTGTGGCCCTGCCTGGGCTTCGATGTCCTCGGGGTTGGTGGAGTTCCCGGACTTGATAGTCCTGGGGACTTCAATCTTCCTTCCCTGGGTGGGGTGGGTTTGGCCCAGGAATTCATGGCTTCTATGGAAGCCATGGGCCTGACAATTGATCCAAGGCCCGACTCATGAGGGGAAACACTCTCGACCTAATTTTTCTCTGAACGGTGGCGTAGTGACAGAGGGCGGCCACTGTTGTGGCACTGCCCGTTCCATGGTCTGATCACTATCTCCTATGGCTGGTCTTCCAACAGGCCGCCCCACTGCTGGGATGAGGAGCCACTTAGATGGTTCCGCCAGGCGCCTGATGGACCCTGAGAGGTTCCAGGCGGAACTGGGTTTTTCCCTCTTCCCTTGCCCACAGCTCTGTGAGGATCTGGCGTCTGCTTGGCAACAGGCTGCGTCGGGTGCCCTCGACAGGGTTGTCCCCATCGTCCCCTCACGCCCGTGGATCCCGGATGGCTCCTTGGTATACGGAGGAGCTCCGGGAGATGAAAGCATTCGAGGGTTTAGAGAGCAGGTGGAGGTCCACCGCTCCCAATCCGATCGAGCCCAGCTAAGAGCCCATATTAGGACTTACCTGGTAGCTATGAGAGGCGAGGAGGTCTTATCTCTCGCCCTCATAGCGTCCATGAATAACCGCCCAGCCGCCCTGTTTGGGCTACCCGCTCTCTCCTTCATATGGAGGGAGGGCGGACCCATGCGGGGAGGGCTGAGGAGTTTGGTCAATATCTGTGGATAAGATGCTCGGATTGGGCGGGTTGTCCTCTGATTTGCAGTGGTCTGAGGAGCGGGATACAGGCAGTCTGGCCAGTGTGATCTGGGATGAGTTTGATCCTGTTTCCGGATGAAGTGGACAGGACTATCGGCGCCTGAGCTCCACCACATGTTTATTGGACCCGTGCCCTTCCTGGCTGGCTTATGCCACCAGGAGGCCACCTGCGGTTGGCTCGGGCAGTTGTCAATGCTTCATTAAGAGGTGTTTTCCCTCCACCTTGAAAGGCGGTGGTGAGACCCCTCTTGAAGAAGCCTGCCCTGGACCCGACTGTGTTAGACAACTTTCGTCCAGTCTCCAACCTA
>CM019149.1:307059591-307073941 GCA_009733165.1 Naja naja
TAATTTGGAAGATATTAGACTGTGCCAAGATGGATAGATTGACATTAAAAATAAATGACAAGACACAGAATATTACTTAACATGGGATAGATTTTACAAGTGGTCAGAGATAAGAGGTAGAAATTAGATGAAGAAAGATTATTGCTATGTATGAACGAAATATAAAGATAGTTTATAATTATGAATCTATATATATAAAAGCGAAATACCACTCAGGCATCATCACAAAATCTCCAGAACCGTAAAGCCTACAAACTTGGAATTGGGCCCATATGTTCCTCTTGGCTTCTAGGGGCTCCCTAAGAAAGGATTTTTTGAAATGACCATCAGAGCATATATAGTATTTCCTATTATTATTATTAACATGCTCTGATGCTAAGGAGTTCTACTCCTCCCCACCTGAAAAGAAATCTCTTTCAAATGCAAAACACAAGCAGAGGAGTTTCAGTTTCAGAGCCCCAAGCAGCTTTAGTACAGAAGAGTTGAGCTAAGCCCAGGCTCCTTGCTGTCTCCTCCTTGCTCACACAGTAAATACTGTTTCACTTTCCAAACAGCCCTCAACTCTCTCACCCACTGACAGGACGCTAGCCAGATGAATACCGATGGGAGGCAGGTAGGCAGAGGCAGAATTCCCCCCCCTTATTTTCCTCCCCCAAAACTAAGCCTGACCGCATAGTTTTGTAGCTAAGCACAAGGATCCAGCTAGTAAAATATAAAATTGTGCACGCTCCAGTCTGAGTGTACTTCCACCCTGCTCTTTTTTTTCTGTGCTAACCCTGGTGGCCTGAGTTGAAGGACGTGCTTGAGGGCTGAGTCACCAAGTTATGGATTGTTCCTTACGCAAGCAAGCATCAATCACTGGCAAGCAGAGATTCAAGGCTGATAACCAGCCGAACGAGAATCCGGAATACCGCCTTATCCCTCGCAGGCACTAAGAAATATAAAACCTGCCATCCTGGTCTTCTCTGGCCAACTCAATTTAACTCTAATTGAGCGTCAGTTTATTGTTATGGGAAAATCTCTTTGGGGTTAGGTGAACACCTGTAGAAGTGCCCTTGGTTCCCATGGATTGCCTTGGGTGATATCTGGAGCCTGCAATCCAATGCCCTCCCCTCCCCGCTGGTTCATTGACAAGCTGAGAAGCAGTTCTGGTTGCCAATGGCATAGGTGGGCTTCGAACTTGACAGTGGTATCAGCACTTCATGTGCTCTTGATCCTATCCCTCCGTTGACTCAGGTTGACTCAGCCTTCCGTCCTTCCTCCGGTCAGTAAAACGAGGACGATTTGGGGGGCAAGAGGCTGACTCTGTAAACTGCTTAGAGAGGGCTGGAAAAGCACTGAAGCGGTATAGAAGTCTAGGTGCTACTGTGATCGATTGGTAAATGGATAAATCGATAAATAGACAAAGAGGCCTGGTGGTGCAGTGGTTGGAATGCAGCATTGCAGGCTAAAATCTGCCCACTGCCAGCAGTTCGATCCTGACCAGACTCAACCTTCCATCCTTCCAAGGTGGGTCAAATGAGGACCCAGATTGTTGGGGGCAAATAGGCTGACTCTGTAAACCGCTTAGAGAGGGTTGGAAAGCACGTGAAGCAGATAGAAGTCTAAGGGCTCTTGCTGTTTCTTTCTCTTTCTCTTTTGTCTCTCTTTCCCCTCTCCCTCCCCTCTCTCCCTCTTTTCTTTCTTCTTCCTTCTTCATTATTGAATTTTATTCCTTCCTTCCTTCCTTCCTTCCTCCTCCTCTCCTTCCTCCTCCCTCCTCCTCCTCCCTCCCCCTCCTTCCTTCCTTCCTTCCTTCCTTCCTTCCTTCCTTCCTTCCTAAAGGTTGACTCAGCCTTTCATCGTTCCAGGTGGGTAAAGTGAGGACCCAGATTGTTGGGGCAACAGGCTGACTCTGTAAACTGCTTGAGAGGGTCTGTAAAAAGCACTGTGAAGCGGGATAGAAGTCTAAGTGCTCTTGCTAAGTTCAATCTGTGTCTGTCTGTCTGTCTGTTTCACATGGAAGCTCCCTTTGTGGGGTGGGGACACACACTTTGAGCCACTTCCTCCCTCTCCAGGCAACCTTTCGAGTGAGGGGATGAAAAGCAGCTGCATTCATCGTGGGGCAGGAACGCGGAATTGCCACCTGTGGCTTTGAGCTCCCTTTGATGAGACTCTGGGGCTCCATTGCTCTGCCCTTGGATGGGGCTCCAGCTGCCCTTCAATTGTCCCGAAATAAAAGAGCAAAAATTCTTTTTATCGATCGGTTGGTTATATACGCTTGATGGAGCCAACTGGCAGGAGGCTGGGCTGGGCTGGCAGCTATGGCTTGGGTAGGTCAGATAAAGACCCGAAAGAGTTGTTCACACAACACGCTTGCAGTCCTTCGCTTGCAACCATTCATTTGCTGATGGTTCAGACTTACAGCGGCCCTGAAAAAGGTTACAGAATAACAGAGTTGGAAGGGACCTTGTAGGTCATCCAGTCCAACCCCCTGCTCAAGCAGGAGACCCTACACCCCACCCCACCCCTCTCTTCCTCCCACCCTCCTTTCTGTTTTTTCTGTCTTTTGTTGCATGGCTTACGGGGGAGGAAAGGGCCCTGATTCCCTTCATTAATGGTTTGCACATGCCCAAGATGGTGGATCAGCGCTGAGTGAGCTCTCCTGCCAAGGCCGGAGGTTTTGGGCTGCTGTTTTGGAAAGAGGCTGTCTGCTGCTGCTGGCTTGTCCAGGAGTTGTCCTGAGGGTCACGAGATGCCGCTGGAGCCTGCTGAGTTTGCGCTGGCGTCTCAGGGCTGGTGGGTTTGGCCAGGCTGGAGGCGAGGAGAAGCGTAGTGGACGCCGTCGCTGCCTCGTGGAGCCTTGGAGCCGTGAAAGTTTGGGAGCCTGCACTGGTGGCGTCCACGAGCCGATGCGTTGCCAGCGGCGGTCATCAGCCTTGGGGCTGGCAACGGCCCAGTGGTGCGAAGGATCAGCTGCGGCGCTGCGGCGCCTGGGACTTGGCCGTGGCGTTGGTGGTCCGCCGCCAAGGGAACCACCCCGGAGCGATGGCCTACAGCGCTATATGGTACTGGTGAGAGGCCTGATGATGACGACGCTGGAACTGATGGCCTGGTGGGTCCCTCCCCTCTGTTGCCTGTTGTGGGGGGCGCTTTACAGGGGCTCTGGACTTTTAGCCCATCCTCGATGTGTGCCCTCCTCTCCCCAGAAGTGAGAGTGCTGGGAGAGAAAATCTGCCGGAGAGGGTTGAAGGCCTACAGGCCTGGAGAGCCCGAAACGGAGGCATTCGCGGTTGCAGCCTGGGCCAGGTGAGTTGGTGCTGCTCTGGATGGGGTTGTGGTTGAACTTCCAACAAAGATCCCCAGGGAGAGATGGCACCATGGCTCTGGACCCATGGCCGTGGCCGATTTATGAATGCTGGATTGTTTCTGGACTCTTCTTCTGGATCCGGTTATCCTATGTTTTCATAGGCTTCATCTTTGGCCACCATTTCTCGTCTTTCTATGCCATCTTTTCGCTTTTGAGGTCATCAACTTGGACTTCTCTCGATACTATGGAGGGTGCCTGGCTTATTTATACTATCTATCCAGACTTTTATCCAGCTTCCTCTTTCTGGGGCTCAGCTATTCTCCATTGCAGTGAGAGAGCAATGGATGGATTTAACCCCCTTGCAGTGAGAGAGCAAGGGGCTATTTTGGACTCTTCCCACAAATCACTGCGGTGGGAGAGCAGTGACTGGACCATTTTGACTCTGGCCATCGGTAGCTGTGAGGAGCTGCTGATTGTGGACTGTCCTTGACCATCATTGCCTGGCCCTTTGTACTGCTTTTATTCCATCTTCACAGTTGTTTCCATCTAGCTTTTAGCCTATTATACCGATAAGCCCTGGAATGTATTTATTATGCCTGCCTACTCTCCGCTGGAATTACGGGCCCTCCAGGCAGTCCCCTGTCTGTGAAGTGGCCCTTGGGTTGACAAGAGCTTACCTTAATGACGGATCCTGGGATCCTGAGAGGTGGCATGCTGCGACCAAGGGTTTAAAGGGTTTAAATTTTAAATCTGGTATGAAGGGGAAACTTTTAAATTTTTTAATTGGTCGTCTTAAGGGGTTAGGGAGGGGGGTGGATGGGTCTTTTCTCAGCCCGATGCATGGTGGGGGGCATGGGGGTTGAGGGCCGGTGGGGCCCTGGGGGTGAGGAGGGGACCACGACCCCCAGGGTGGTTGGGATTGGCAGGAGACGTCGAGGCATAGGGCCATATCATGTGCTGGGAGCTCACACTGCCATCTTTGTGCGGTGGCACGCTCCGACCCTATGACCTTCTCCCTAGGGGGCATGGGAACCAGGACCCCTGGGCTTAGGCTGGTGTATTTTAATGCCAGGTCCGTGGCTAATAAAGCTTCCCTCCTCTGTGAGATCATAGAGGAGGAGGCTGAGGACCTGGCCTGCATCACCGAGACCTGGTTGGGCCCGGAGGGTGGTGTCCCTCTGGTTGAATTGTGCCCTCCAGGTTTTCGGGTTCTGCACCGGCCACGGGCCCAGGGAAGGGGTGGTGGGGTGGCTGTGGTTATTCGGGAGACCTTGTTTCCAAGGGAGGTCTCCGTCCCAGAGACAGGCGGGAGTGAGATCCTCCTCCTGAGGTGGGGTGGTCTTGCTGCTGGTCGGGTGGGCTTGCTGCTTGCATACCTTTCCCCAGCTGCCTGGGCTGATGTCCTCTCGGGTTGGCGTGGAGTTCCCAGACTTGATAGTCCTGGGGACTTCAATCTTCCTTCCCTGGGTGGGGCGGTTTGGCTCCAGGAATTCATGGCTTCTATGGAAGCCATGGGCCTGACCCACTGATCCAAGGCCCACTCATGAGGGGGAAACACTCTGACCTAATTTTTGTCTCTGAATGGTATGAGTGACAGAGGGCCGGCCACTGTTGCAGTGGCACTGCCTGCTCCATGGTCTGATCACTATCTCCTATGGCTGGTCTTCCAACAGGCCGCCCCCGCTGCTGGGATGAGGAGCCACTTAGATGGTTCCGCCCCAGGCCTGATGGACTCTGAGAGGTTCCAGACGGAACTGGGGTTTTTCCCTCTTCCTTGCCCACAACTCTGTCGAGGATCTGGCGCCTGCTTGGCAACAGGCTGCATCGGGTGCCCTCACAGGGTTGTCCCCATGCATCCCCCCTCACACGTGGATCCCGGATGGCTCCTTGGTATACGGAGGAGCTCCGGGAGATGAAACGCCATTGAGGGTTTAGAGAGCAGGTGGAGGTCCACCTCCCAATCCGACCAGCCCAGCTAAGAGCCCATATTAGACTTACCTGGTAGCTATGAGAGAGCGCGAGAGGTCTTATCTCTCCGCCTCATAGGCCCCAGATAACCGCCCAGCTGCCCTGTTTGGGCTACCCGCTCTCTCCTTGGTAGGGAGGGAGGGCGGACCCATCTGGGGAAGGGCTGAGGAGTTTGGTCAATATCTGTCGGATAAGATCGCTTGGATTCGAGCGGGCTGTCCTCTGATTTGCAGTGGTCTGAGGAACGGGATACAGGCAGTCTGGCCAGTGTGATCTGGGATGAGTTTGATCCTGTTTCCGAGGATGAAGTGGACAGGACTATGGCTTCTGAGCTCCACCACATGTTTATTGGACCCGTGTCCTTCCTGGCTAGCTTATGCTGCCAGGGAGGCCACCTCGGTTGGCTCCGGCAGTTGTCAACGCTTCATTAAGAGAGGGTGTTTTTCCCTCCACCTTGAAGGAGTGGTGAGACCCTCTTGAAGAAGCCTGCCCTGGACCCGACTGTGTTAGACAATTTGTTCAGTCTCCAACCAAGCTTTTGGCAAGGTTGTTGAGAGTGTGGTGGCTCGGCAGTTTCCACTTTTCCTGATGAAGCGACTACCTGGATCCAGATCAATCGGGCTTTCCGCCTGGTTTCAGCACGAGAGCGGCATTGGTCATGGCTGATGGATGATCTCTGGAGGGCACGAGACAGAGGTTTTTCCTCTGTCCTGGTCCTATTAGACCTCTCAGCTTTTGATACCATCGACCATGGTATCCTTTCTGCATGCCTTGAGGAGTTGGGGATAGGGGCACTGTGTTGCGGTGGTTCACCTCCTACCTCTCGGGCTGCCCAGTCGGTATTGGTGGGGGCAGAGGTCGCCCCCAGGGCTTGTGGGGTCCCTCAGGGTCGGTTCTTTCCCTCTGCTATTTAACATCTATATGAAGCCGCTGGGTGAGATCATCCGTGGTTTCGGGTGAGTTTCATCAGTACGCAGATGACACCAGCTGTACATCTCCACCCCAAACCAAATCGGTGATGCCCTCTCCTGATGACCCAGTGTCTGGATGCGTACGATTTGGATGAGCGGAACATGCTTCACTCAACCCGCCAAGACTGAGTGGCTGTGCATACCGGCATCTCGCCCAGTCAAGAATGTCCATCTTTAACCATAGGGAGTGGTGTTGCCCCCTGTGGACAGGGCGCAGAATCTGGGGTCCTCCTGGATGTACGGCCCGCTGGAGGAGCAGGTGGGGCCGCCGCCAGGGGGCCTTTGCCCAGCTCCGCCTAGTTCATCAACTACCCATTTCTGGACCGAGATGCCCTCCCGCGCACGGTCACCACTTGTTACCTCTAGACTCACTACTGCAACGCTTCTATCTAGGACTGCCCTTGCATACCATCCGAGATTGCAGCTGGTGCAAAATGCGGGCGCGGGTGGTGATGGGAGTTTCCTGTTCTCCCATGTTGCCCCCCTCCTGCGCCTGTCTACATTGGTTGCCGGTTGCACTGGTGAGATTCAAGGTTTTAGTTTCAACATACAAAGTCCTTCACCACATGGGTCCTCAATATTTAAGGGAGCGACTCCTGCCGATATGATTGCCAGCTGCCCCTGTGCGAGCACATAGGCAGGGACTCCTTTGGGGTCCCGTCGGCGGCCAATGCTGGCTGGCGGTCCCCAACGACAGCCTATTCTGTTATGCCCCGACCTCTGGAACCAATCTCCCCTGGCTCGCCTGGCCCCTGACCTCCGCAGACCTTCTGCCATGACTTAAAGACCTGGTTGTTCGACCAATTTGGGCTGTGACCCCTGTGGGAGGGTGGTTTTATATTTTTTAAGTTTTTGGGCTTGTAATTTGTTTAATCTCTTTTAATTATTTATTGTTACTGTTTTAGCTGTGAGCCACCCCGAGTCTTCGGAGATGGGGTGGCATACAAGTCTCAAAAATAAAATAAAAAAATCAAATTAAATTAAAGACTTGGTTATTTGAACAAGCCGGCCTGGACTGGGGGGGCAGGGTTGGGTTAGTTTTAAATGTTTGTTCTGGTTTTAGATAATTTATTTGGTTGTATTGGTTTAATAATTTTTTAACTTTTTAAAATTTGTTATTGCATGTTTTTTATGATGTGAGCCGCCCCGAGTCCCTAGGGAGATAGGGCGGCATATAAGACCAAATAAAATAAATGAAATAAATAAAATTAGCTGCAGCTGGGAACACAGTGTTTAAAAGAGGAAGCTGCGTGGAGCAAGCTAGTTTGGGAGCAAACGTGACTTTATCTGGTCTCGTCGTGGCTTATCTATGTTCCTGGTGTCTTCCCAACTGTGTGTGAGTTTTGTTGTGCTTTCAAGCCTGCAATTCCTTCTCCTGCCCTGTCAAGCTAATTACTTCAGCTCAGTTTGTTTGGATTTTTAGTTACAGTTTGTGTGTGCCTTGTTTTGGACTGAATTTTCTGCAGCCAAAGGCTGTTCCTGGGAGAGTTTTTCTCCAGCCCGAAGGTAACCTGGACATTGGGGGCAAAGTTGGAGATAATAAAGGCACTCTTATGGCTTGTTTGACTGTGTTGCCTTTGTGCCATGCCCCTTTGGGTCATCACACATTCTATCTAGAGTCTCAACATCATTTTTTACATCGTGGTGACCAAACCTGGATGCAGAATTCCAAGTGTGGCCTTACCAAGGCCTTGCAAAGCGGTACTAATGCTTTACGTGCTCTTGATTTTCTCGCTTGGTTGATGCACCGAGTGATGGTTGTTGAAAGAGCCCAGGTGCTTCTTGCAATTCTTCCCGGATGATCTTTGAGTGCTGCACAGGGCTGCCTCCTTTTCAGCCCTGAAGGGGTTAACCTAGCCTGCTGGGCTGAATGGGGAGGAAGGAAGAGTGTTTACAGAGCAAATAGGCTCTGGATGGGGAGGGGGGTCTGTCCTCAAGGGGCCCCTCGCTTGCTGTCTCCCGAGAGCAAATACCCCAAAGGCAGGCGAGGCTCTTCGGCAAATCCTGTCTGTCTTCCGCATTTTCTTCGCCGGGTTAAATGTTTCAGCCTGATACGAGGAAAGAAATACTGGCATGGATTTGCAAAGCGAGGGTCAAACACTCAGGTTTTCATTTAATTTTTTTGTTGTTTTATTTTTCAAAAGAGTTGCAGGCAAAGAGAACAGTGTGGTCAACCTGGAACCAAGCTAGGGATCTGCTTTAAAATGACATCATTTTATTTAATTTATTTAGAATAGAATAAAATAGAATAGGGAATGGAATAGAATAGAATGGAATAGAATAGAATAGAAAAGAATAAAATAGAAAAGAAAAGAAAAGAAAATAGAATAGAACAGAACAGAACAGAACAGAATAGAATTCTTTATTGGCCAAGTATGATTGGACACACAAGGAATTTGTCTTGGTGCAAATGCTGTCAGTGTACATTAAAGAAAAGATACATTAGTCAAGAATCATAAGATTCAACATTTAATAATAGTCATAGGGTACAATAAGCAATCAAATCAGATAGATAGATAGATAGATAGATAGGTAGATAGATAGAAGAAAGGAAAGAAAGACAGACAGAATAGAATAGAATAGAATAGAATAGAATAGAATAGAATAGAATTCAATTCTTTATTGGCCAAGTGTGATTGGGCACACAAGGAATTTGTCTTGGTGCAAATGCTCTCAGTGTACATTAAAGAAAAGATACATTAGTCAAGAATCATAAGATTCAACATTTAATAATAGTCATAGGGTACAATAAGCAATCAAATCAGATAGATAGATAGATAGATAGATAGATAGATAGATAGATAGATAGATAGGAAAGAAAGGAAAGAAAGACAGAAGAAAGAATAGAATAGAATAGAATAGAATAGAATAGAATTCAATTCTTTATTGGCCAAGTGTGATTGGGCACACAAGGAATTTGTCTTGGTGCAAATGCTCTCGGTGTACATAAAAGAAAAGATACATTCATCAGGAGTCAGGGTCACCTGAGTAGTGCAAATACGTGTGGAGTCCACAACAAAGTCCTTTCAGCAGTTCCAAGAAGGCTTCACACCCATTTGCCCCACTCAGGTGACCCTGAGGACACAGATAAATTTCCAAGTGGCCTCAATGGCTCTCTAAAAAGGATGCCAATGACCAACTCCTTCCATCCCTCACCATCCAGTCAGTGCTGAAGAAGCTTCTTGGATGAGAAGTGAAATGTCTTCAAAGAAAGAACAAGAAAGTCCAGTTGCCTCCTGAAAAGAAGCACCTTTGGGAACGATAAGCCATGAAGTCTTTCATGGGTGCTCCATCACCGGATGTTTATAAGAAGAGGAATCACGGAATCATAGGCTGCAAAGGGATTTCAGAGGGACCTTTTACTCCAATCTCCTTCCAAAGGCAGGGGTCTTATACAATCCCAGTCAAACGGTTGTCCGATCTTCTTCAGAACTTCCAGCACTGGAGCACTCACTACTTCTGGAAGTAAGTTTTCACTGGCAGGAAGTTTCTCCTTACTTCCGGGTTGCTTCTCTCCTTGATTAGTTTCCACCCATTGCTTCTTGTCCTGCCTTCAGGGGCTTTGGAGAATAGCTTGACTCCCCCTTCTTCTCTGCGGCAGCCCCTCAAGGACTGGAATATTGCTATCATGCCCCCCACGCCCTATGACAAATGGACAAATGGACAGCCATTTGTCCAGAATGGCTTCTCCTGCTTGGGCAGAGGGTTGACTTAGAAGATCTTTAATGTTCCTCCCACCTCTGTTATTCTGTGTAGCAGGGGTCCCCAAACTTGGCAACTTTCAGACTTGTGGACTTCATCTCCCAGAATTCTCCAGCCAGCAGAGCTTAATTATAGATAGATGAAAGAGAGAGAGGGAGAAGATATAGATGGATATAGATGAGAGAGAGTAGAGATAGATAGATAGACAGAGATAGACAGATAGATAGACAGATGTAGATAGATAGATATTGATAGATAGATGTTAATAGGAGAGAGACAGAGAGTAAGATAGATATAGATAGATTAATATATATATATATATATATATATATATATATATATATATATATATATGAGGTCTTGGTGTATCTGCTTATAATCTTCAATCTTATACATGCATACTACCGATGAAAATCTATGAAAATAAAATAAAATAATATATATAGAGAGAGTAGAGATAGATAGATAGATATTGATAGAGTGATAGATAGATGAGAGATAGAAACCTATCTAGCTAAATAGCAAGATATAACTAGAGATAGAGGCTGGCTGGGGAATTCTGGGAGTTGAAGTCCACAAGTCTTAAAGTTGCTGTGATGACCCAGGGTGGGATACAAAACACAGTCACAGAAAACAGGTGAAGCCCCTTTTATTCCTTCACTTTGCTTCCAAGCTCCGAATATCTTTGCCGGAAGACAAAATAACTCCCACACAAACAGTTACACGAAGAAGGAAAAAATCAACACAAACCAGGCAAGATAAGGGATGGAGGATGTCCACAGATAACACACGCTGGGAAGGATGCCAAACTCAGAGAGGAACTATAAACTAGAGATATTTACACATTTCATTTCCAGCATTCGCCAGTACGCATGTCCGTCCTCTTATCCAGTTGTCACAGCTGCAGCCCATGAAGAGGATCAAGGCCCTCTCCTCCCCAGTAGACCATGTCTCTCCCTTATCCTCTCCTCCCTGCGTGCCCTGGGATGGAGAGGGGATGGGCCTGGGTCCTCTTCTGACTGCCCAGCCAGCCTCTGCCCTTCCCCAGCCTCCTCCACAACCTCCGGAGCCATACTTCCACTCCCTGTCGGCTGTTCCTCCTCTCCCTCAGAGTCAGTCTCCACCAGGGGCATGACAGTTGCCAATTTTGGAGACCTCTGCTGTATAGTATTCTGGACAAGAAGCAATTGGTGGAAACTTCTCAAGGAGAGACCCAACCTGGAATTAAAGAGAAATTACTAATAAAGGAGAATATTTGTAGCTAAGGGCTGAAATGAGAGGTCCTTGGTGCTCTCTGAGCTTGCTTGTTTTCTTGCAGACGTTTCACGACCCAGCTAGGTAACATCAGCAGCAGCCCCCCTCAGGGAGAAGTTTCCCTGACAGTGAGAACAATTAATCAGTGGAATGGTTTGCCGCCAGACGTTGTGGCAGATCCAGATCAGTGGAGGTCTTGAAGACAGGATTGGACAACCATTTGTCCAGGATGGTGTAGGATCTCCTGTTCAGTGGGGGGTTAGACTTGAAGACCTCCAAGATCCCTTTCAATCCCGTTATTCTGTTACCCTGCTTGCATTTGGCTGGCCTCCCTACCTGCCCACCCCCAATTCCTGGCATAGGGAGGAGGGGAAGGGGCCATAAGTAATTCCAAGGTCAGCTCTGCCCCAACTCTTTCCCAAAGCCGAGTTAATGTTTGCAGAGGGAGCCCCCTGCCCCCCCTCCCCCTCCCTCGGGGTTTAATGACCTGATTGGTTGCATTATCAGCCCCTATTAAGGAGGCTGGTCGGTCCATAAAATGATGTTAAATATTAAGCACGGATTAAGGATTGCGTGGAGATGAGGGTTTGGGGAGGCAGGCATGGAGGCCGAGGAATCTGGGTGGGGGGGAGGGAAATATAACAGAGGTATAGCGATAGTGTGGGGGTGGGATTCTGGGGGGGTTGGGGTGGGGGCGGGTGTTCAATGCAGGGACAAAGGCCACTAGAGACTGGGGCCAGGCGGAATCATAATCCTGAAGGGGAGAAATTTCTGCAAGCAATCCAAGGCGAGAATCTTTGGGGAGGCGACCGAAGGACATTTGAACAGAATAACAGAGTTGGAAGGGACCTTGGAGGTCTTCTAGTCCACCCCTTGCTCAGGCAGGAAACCCTATACCGTTCCAGACAACTGGTTGTCTAGTCTTTTCGTAAAAAACCTCCAGTGATGGAATACCCACAACTTCTGGAGGCAAACCTTCAAGGTTTGGCTGGCAGCCCTGGTCTGCAACTCCTGAAAGCAGCTGCATCTTTTTCTGTCCTGGTGAAAGACACAGCTGCTTTAAAGAGGCACATACTGAGCTCCATTTGGCTTGGTTTGAATCTGAAGGGCAGCAGCGCCCCACAAGTTACACAAGAGGATGGAATACTGCCCTGTTTTTCTTGCACCCCTGATCTGCAACTCCTGAAAGCAGCTGCATCTTTTTCTGTCCTGGTGAAAGACACAGCTGCTTTAAAGAGACATAGACTGAGCTCCAGTTGGCTTGGTTTGAATCCGAGGGGCAGCTCCCTCCAGGTTACACAGGAGGGTAGAACACTGCCCTGTTTTGTCTGGTAGCCTTGTTCTGCAACACCTGAAAGCAGCTGCATCTTTTTCTGCCCTGGTGAAAGACACAGCTGCTTTAAAGAGACACAGTTTTGGTTTCACTTGGCCTGGTTTGAATCCAAGGGAAGCACCCTCCAAATTACACAATAGGGTTTGTGATGATTATTGCAGGCAGCCTCCACCAAATTGAGAGGGTGGGGGGAATGTATTTATTCCGAGAGACATAACACATTTGGCAGGAGACTGGATGTTGTCATCCAGGGATCATTGTCCGGTGTTTTCTCTGGGCTCTTTCCAATTTTTCTAAGAACGCCAGATGTGTGGCTTTTTTCCAAATTTGTAGCAGAGGAAAAATCATCTCCGCAAAGCTGAAGAATCTGGGTTTTTTCCCCCTGCTCCTCTGGCTTTTTTAAAAAAAGAGTTAATGGCCAGGAATGGAAGGATTTGGGTGTAATTTAAAAAAATAAAAATAAAATAACATTATGGCATCGTGACAGCCTGGTTCAGTCTGTTGTCTGCCAGAAGTGTTGGACTTCAAAGGCCATAATCCACAGGCCAGACTTATGGGGCTACAGACCAATAGGGCAAAGGTAACAAAAACAGCCTGACAGCATCCTCGCCATCAAACATCCTTCTGCTGGTATTTAAATGAATTAATTAAATGGTAATTTTAAAAAAGTGGGTAGGTTTTTTGTGTGTGTTTCTGGTTTCTTTGCCCTTTTAATTCACATGTTTTAATGCTCTCGTCTAGTTTGCTTTTGTTTCTCTTCAATTTCCCCCCCCCTGTTGGATTTTGTATTTTAATTTTTTTGAAGGAAACAATATGTATTTTTTTAAAAAAAGCAGGTTGCCAAATATTTCCCTGTATATCTGGACTGCAGCTCTGCTGTGCTCATCGGTGCGAATAAGGTATCCCTCTCCTTATGCCCATAAGGGAGCCTGCCCCATCGCGGACGTAAAATGAGTCAGCCATCTGACCGACTTCATTTTACGAGCTCTTTCGCAGTGGTCATTAAGAGAAGAATTGAACAATGGGTCCTATCCAACCAGGCGAAATTTAAGATGGAGAAAAGCAAGGGTTTTACACCTGGACAGGAGCAAGCAAAGGTACAAGTACCGATTAGGCGAGACCTGGCTCAAAAACAGGACCTTGGAGTCCTAGTGGACGATCCCTTAAAGCTGAGCCAGCCGAGTGCAGCAGCAGCAGCCAAAAGAGCTCATACAATCTTTGGTTGTAGAAACAGAGGCACAGAATCAAGATCACATGAAGTCTTAGTACCGCTTTATAAAGCCTTAGTAAGGCCACACCTGGAATAATGCAACCCATTTTGGTTACCATACTACAGAACTGTCTCAACACTGTCCAACTATTTACAAAGTCTGCACTACTATTACTATTAACCTTCTCATCCCTCCTTATCACCCATCCCCTCCCACTTGTGACTGTATGACTGTAACTTTGTCGCTTGTATCCTTATGATTTATATTGACTGTTTCCTAGTATGATTTGATTGCTTATTGTACCCTAAGACTATCATTAAGTGTTGTACCTGATGATTCTTGACTCGACAGAATAATCTTTTTCTTTTATGCTTGCTGAGAGCATTTGCCA
Organism: Naja naja; assembly: GCA_009733165.1. NCBI lineage: Eukaryota > Metazoa > Chordata > Lepidosauria > Squamata > Elapidae > Naja > Naja naja. Next base: position 307,073,711 of record CM019149.1, read on the forward strand.
AGACAAATTCCTTGTGTGTCCAATCACACTTGGCCAATAAAGAATTCTATTCTATTCTATTCTGTTCTGTTCTGTTCTTTCTTTCTTTCTTTTTCTACCTACCTATCTACCTACCTACCTACCTGATTTGATTGTATTGCCTTTCTTGATATTTCATCATTAAGTTTTTCATTAAAATTCCCCTTACCTTTACCTACACACTGCCTATCTATCTCTACTCTCTCTCATCTA
>CM019149.1:307136639-307186460 GCA_009733165.1 Naja naja
TGGTGGTTAAGCGAGTTGCACCCCTTTTCACAGCCTGTTTTGGGATGCAGTTCTTAAGCAAGTCAGAAGGTCATTAAATGAATCCGGCTTTCCCCATTGATGCTAGTCAGAATCCGGCTGGGAAGCTCAAAAATGACAGTCACACAGATACAAGAAATGGTATAGGACCATGATGGTGAACCTATGGCAAGTCATTTGCACCGGCACGCGAGCCGCAGGCAAACTTACCTCACTGTGAAGATGCCTCACAGCTGATTTTTGGCTGGTTTGAGGTTTTTTGCCTCATTGGAGCTTTTGCAGGCCAAATAATAGGCCCATTTTGTAACTTCCTGTAATACCGGAATTGACAAAACAGGCTTATTATTTGGCCTGCAAAGCCTGCAGAGGCTTTTTCCAAGCCTTTGGGAGGCCAATGAAGGCCTCAAACCAGCAAAAATCAGCTGTGAGGCACAGTGCAGGTAAGGAGGTGAGGGCGTGGGGGATTGCGCGCGGGGCGTGGGGGGGCGCATTGCCTTCTGGGTGCTGGCACATGAGCTCACATGCCCAATTTTTGGCACAGGAGCCCTAAAAAGGTTAGCCACCACTGGTATAGGGTTTCCTGCCTAAGTAGGGGGTTGGACTAGAAGATCTCCATGTTCCCTTCCAACTCCGTTATTCTATTCTATTCTATTCTATTCTATTCTATTCTATTCTATACAATACACACTAGTTGTTCAAACACCTAAATTTTGATCACCTGACCCAGGGGATTCTGTGACAGCTGTAAGTGTGAAAAGCCACTTTTTCCAATGCTGTCCTAGGCCTCCCGCAAAAGCACTAAGTCAATTCTGAGTCCCGGCAAAAACCTCTTTTATTACATTAATGTGAATTTATTTCATTCACAGTCAGCCAATGGCTTGGCAAACAGTCTTGCAAAGGTAGACTAATGAGCTCAGACTTTTATCAATCCTGGAATGCTGCCCGGTAAATAGTTCCACACTCAGTGCTGACAGGGAAGGGCTGGGTTATACAGACAAATCTTCACGAGGCTGGAATGAACAGACGATTGAACGAGCAAGTTGTTTCCTGCAAAAGCCCCCTCCCCTTTTGCTCTTTTAATCCTGATGGGAGGAGCCATTCATTGCCCACCTGTGGCCTTACTCCCACATCGACCCTGGGTTCTTAATTTGCCTTCCTTTTGGCAGCTCTGCATATGCACAGGCTGGGAACCTGTTCTGGAAGCTCCCCCACCTCACTGCTGTCTGAGCCCGAAGGCAGCTGATGACTGCCAGCCTAGCCTGGCCCCATCTCTGCCTCTGATGCAGAGCCCTCATCTGAGCCTTCCTCAGCATCCAAGACTGGCCCAGGTTCCTCCCCAACCTCCTCACTACTGTCCGACTCTGCTGCCAGCCTCTGCCAGACCACAACTAATGCCTTCATAACTGTTGTGGTTCACTGGCAGCCTATGCAGACAGTAGTGGAATCGGACAGTGGGGAAGAATGGGGACCAGTCAGTGAGTCTGGAGAGGACTTGGACAAGGGTCCTGCATCCAATGCAGAGATGGGGCCAGGACCATCTGGGAGTGGGGTGCTGCCTCTGGAGCCTTTGGAGTCTGGCAGCAGTGAGGCAGAGGAGCAAGGGGAGTCTGTTCCCAGTGCGCTGTGCGCAGAGCTGCTAGAAGGTGAGAACAGCTGAAACAATAGGGGCGACTCGGGAGTGAGGCTGGGAGGTGATTGCCCCTCCCATAAGGGATAAAAGTCAGTCCTCAATGACGAAGAGCTTTGCAGGAAGCAAAGCAGTTCAGTAATCTCAGAGTCCTTCGTGAAGCTCTGTACTCTGGTCGAGTTTTTTCTGGGTTTTTGGGTTGGTTTATGTTATAATTAATTGGACTTCTGTTTTTTGGAAGCATTCGACAGCACTGAAAAGCATGCTCTTATCTTGAGGAACTGTGTCTAATAAGTTTTGACTGGGAATGCAAGTAATTCCCAGCATCATATTAAAAAAAGGTTTTACTTTTAAATTCAGTTGGTGTTTTATGAAGTTTGACGAAGCCTGGGTCAGAACAACAACTTTGAGCAGTTGCTAAATGGATAGTTGTAAATTGAGGTTAATAAAAACAAAGCGGAACCATCCCGGATTCCCGGGAAAGGAGACGATACATGGAGGAAGTTTGGACGAACTCTTCCCTACTCAAAGGAGTATAAGAGGCATTGTGAGAAATGCAGCCAGACTCGCATGAATCCGTAACAATCGCTTGCCCCAATAAGATGCACAGGCAGTCCTGGACTTACAACAGCTCACTTAATGACAGTTCAAAGTTACAACAGCACTGAAAAAAGCAACTTAGGATCGTTTTTCACAACCCTTGCGGCTTCCTCACAATCACGTGATCAAAATTCAGAGGCTTGGCAACTGGCATGGACTTATGACAGTTGCCGTGTCCTGGAGTTGTGATCCCCACTTTTGCGACCTTCCAACAAGCAAACTCAATGGGGAAGCCAGTTTCGCTTAACAACCATGCTACTACCTTAACAACTGCAGTGATTCACTTAACAATGGTAGCAAGAAAGGTCGTAAATCTGGTCAAAACTCACTTAGCAAACATCTCGCTTAGCAACAGAAATGCTGGGCTCAATTGTAGCCATAAGTCGAGGACTAGCTGTAGAAAATGTGTTTCCTTTCTGAGCTTCAGCTCCCACCTGCACGGATACAACCCTCTGTGGCAGCCTTAACACACCTCACAATTTCAGAAAGAATTTGTGCACTTGCTTTCCAGGAACACACTCCAAAAATCATAGGTTGTTCCTTCAAAAAATGGATGCTCGCCCTAGCAAAACAATGCACCAGGCTAACAAAGGGCGAATTAATATACGAAAACATAAAACAGCTTTTGATAAAAATAAACACACCCACCCAAAGTACATCATGCATGACTCTTAGCAGCTGGCAATGAACTTTCTGGCAGACCTACACTGGCCTTCCTCAAGGGCCTTGGTGGTGCAGGCTGTTAATAGCCTAGCACTTAGTTCCAGCTGCCTGTAATTATTGCAGGCTCGAATCCCACCAGGCTCAAGGTTGACTCAGCCTTCCATCCTCTCGGGGTAGGTAAACTGAGGACCCAAGATTGTTGGGGGCAATAAGCTGACTTTGTAAAAATGCCGCTTAGTAATAAGCAGACATATACAATGGAATGAAGGCTATTGCTGAGCGCATTGGGTTGTGCTCCAAAAATTGTAAGCCGCCCTGAGTCTCCGGAGAAGGGCGGGATATAAATAGGAATTAAATTTTTTTTAAAAAAAGACAAAACTCCCAGAATCTGTAGCTAGTGTGAAAACTGCAAATAGATTGGCAGATACAAACTTGGAAAAGCCAAGGTTCCAACCAGTAATAAGGGGACCACCGCATAAGTGTGAGCCAGCAGTGTGTGGCAGCTCATTCCAGGTGTGGTTTTGTAACGCCTTAGTAAGGCCACATCTGGAATACTGCATCCAGTTTTGCTCACCTCGTTACAAAAGAGATGTTGAGACTTTCAAAGAAGTGCAGAGAAGAGCAACTAAGATGATTAAAGGCCTGGAGACTAAAACATATGAAGAACGGTTGCGGGATTTGGGTTTGGGTAGTGTAGAGAAAAGAAGGACTTGGGGACATGAGAGCAGTATTCCAATATTCGAGGGGTTGCCACAAAGAAGAAGAGGGGGGTCAAGCTATTCTACAAAGCACTGGAAGGCAGGACAAGACAGAGCTAGCAGTGGTGGCTTTTCTGTCCCAAGGACCGGCCCATAGATTTCCACTGCTCTCCTCTCCTCTGCCTTCTGCGTATCTGTGCATCAGGCACTGGGCCCAGCTTTTCCTCCTCTACTTCATCAGCCACCTCCAGACCTAGGGGTTGTTGACTCCATCTGAGGGCTGATGGATGGCCCAGGCTCCACTTCTCTCTCTCTCTCCCTCTCCCTCCCTCTCTCTCCCTTATCTCTACTCTCTCTCTTTCTCTCTCTCTCTCATCTATCTATCTATCTATCTATCTATCTATCTATCTATCTATCTATCTATCTATCTATCTCTATCTCTCATCTATCAATATCTATCTACAGTATATATCTCTATCTATCTTTACTTTCTCTCTTTCTATCATCTATCTATGTCTATCTATCTCTACTCTCTCTCTCTGACAGCTCCATTCCCTCTTCTCCCCTCAGAGCTCCCAGGTTGCCCTGATGCTGACCCTGACTCCCACGCCTCCTCCTCTGATTCGGCTACTGGAGGGGCCGACAGCCGACAGACCACAACAAACCATTTTACTGGGATGGCATGAGGTCTCCTGCCTTCAGCAGGGGGTTGGACTAGAAGACCTCCAAGGTCCCTTCCAACTCCTTCATCATGGATGTGATATTAAAGGCTTGCCTCCAGAAGTTATGGGTGCTCCATCACGGGAGGTTTTCAAAAATACTCTGGCTAACCATTTGACAGGGGTGATATAAGGTCCCTTGCCTTGAGCAGAGGGTTGGACTAGATGACCTCTGAAGTCCCTTCCAGCCCTCTATGTGAGAAGCCCAAATCCTCCAAACTTCCTATGCCCAGTTCCTAGTTTCCCTCTTGCCTTAATTGGCCAGCAGATCCCTCGCCCATTTCCAGCAGGACTCTGGTTCCTCATTGGGTTACAAATGGATTCGATGAAGATTTTCTTTCTGTGTCATTCTCTCCCCGCTCCCACCCAGAGAGTCAATATTACAATTTACTAGTCCGAGCAGCTCCTATTGACCGAGGTTGGACTCGGGTCAATAAATCAGGATTCTGACAGCCTCTATAAGCCAATTGCAAGGAAGGATTAAGCTGATGAACTGCCGGACCTTCGCGATGTCCTTAAGAGTCTCCCTGGTGAGGTTTACAGATTAACAGAGTTGGAAGGGACCTTGTAGGTCATCTAGTCCAACCCCTCTCCCAAGCAGGAGACCGTACACCATTTCCAACAAATGGCAGTCTAGTCTCTTACGGAAAGCCTCCAGGGATGAAGCTCCCACAACTTCTGAAGGCAACTTCTGTTCCATGGGTTGATTGTTCTCACTGCCAGAAAGTTTCTCCTTGTTTCTAGGTTGAATCTCTCCTTGTTCAGTTTCCATCCATTGTTCCTTGTCTGGACTTCAAAAGTGCCTTGGAAAATAACTTGACTCCTTCCTCTTCTCTGTGGCAGCCCTTCAGATATTGGAAGGTTGCTCTCCTGTCTCCCCTGGTCCTTCTCTTCACTAGACTAGCCATCTAGGGAAGATTGCTCTTCTTTGTACTTTTTCCAGAGTCTCAACCTCTTTTTTAATAGTGTGGTGAGCAAAACTGGACACAGTACTCTAGGTGTGGTGGGACGGCCATGTCCCTCTTGGGTGGAGGGGCGCAGTGGTTATTTCCATCTTCCAATAATATGTGAGATCGTGCAAGACACTCGGTGGCCAGTGGTCAGAGAGCGGTACTACAGGACACTTCTACTGATAATTGGCTGCCTGCAATTTGGCAGTTCAAATCCCACCAGGTTTAAGGTTGACTCAGCCTTCCGTCCTTCCAAGGTGGGTAAAATGAGGACCCAGAATTTTGGGGGCAACAGGCTGACTCTGTAAACCGCTTAGAGAGGGGCTGTAAAAGCACTGTGAAGAGGTATATAAGTCTAAGGGCTCTTCCTATTGCTATTTTTGGACAACTTGACCTGGCCCCCGTTGTTAAGTGAATCACTGCAGTTTTTAAATTACTCACACGGTTGTTACAAACTGAATCAATAATAACTGCAGCGAGCCTTGGTTGCAGCTAGTCCTCGACTTTCCATGGCATGGTTTTAATATTTCAATTGCTTTTCGCTTTATCTTTTTAGACTCTGTAAGCCGCCCACTGTGGCCTTATAGAGAAATGGGCAGCATGCAATTTTAATGGATTAAATAAAGCTAAGTGGTCATTGAGACTTGATGGCGCATAATCCTACAAAGTTCTGCCTCTTGCACTTCCGGCAGCCTCAACCATTGTTTTTATTTTATTTTATTTTATTGGACTTATACGCCGCCCCATCTCCGAAGACTCGGGGCGGCTCACAGATTAAAACATATAAATACAATAAATACTTTAAAAGAAATTAAATCACTAAAGCCCAATAAAACCCACATTAAAATTTAAAACTATCCCACACCCCCCGGCAAGGTGATCACAGCCCGACTTGGTCAAATAGCCAGGTCTTCAAATTGCGGCGGAAGGTGCGGAGGTCAGGGGCCAGGTGGAGGTCCAGAGGCAGTTGATTCCATAAGTCGGGCGCCGCCACAGAGTAGGTGCGCTGCCGGGGGACCGCCAGCCGACATTGGCTTGCCGACGGGACCCCGAGGAGCCCCTGTTAATGGACGCTGTTGTGCGACGTCCTTTGTGCAGTGCTCTCTAGCACAGGGGTGTGAAGAGTGCTTAGATGTGGCTCACGGGGCCACCCTGGAAGCAGCCAAGGACTGGCCTGCGTGCCTGTGCCAGTGAAAATGGAGCTCGGGTGGGTCACACGGGGAGGGCTCCGTTTTCGCTGGCAGAGGGCTAGCAAAACAAGCTAAGAACGAAACAAAAGGAGAAACGATTCCCCTTTTGCATTTGAGCATGTGAGAAGGGAGAGGGAAGGAGAAAGGGAAAGAGGAAAGAGAAAGGAAAAAAAGAAGGGAAGATGGGAAGAGAGCAAAGAAGGAAAAAGAAGGAAAGAGGGGAAAGAAGAAAGTAGAATGAAGAGGGAAGGAAAAGGAAGGAAGGAAGGAAGGAAGGAAGGAAGGAAGGAAGGAAGAGGAAGAAGGGAAGGAAAGAAGGAAAGGAAGGAAAGGAAGGAAGGAAGGAAGGAAAGATGAAGGAAAAGAGGAAAAGGGAAGGAAAAAAATAGTGAAAGGAGATTATAACGAGAGTGAAGGAGGTCCGAGGGAAGGACCCCATCCACAAGTCCCCAGCATGAGTGACATCATTGAGCTGGCCATGCCCACTCTGGCCACACCCACCCAAGCCCCCCCAAGGTCAAACACAACCCGGATGCCGCCATCAATTAAGTCGAGTTTGACACCCCTGCTCTAACAGGGCCCAAAGATGGGCTCCAGAAGTCTCCAAAGCACTTGAGGGACAATATCAATCTTCACTTGGAAGGTTGGCCCTGTTCAGCTGGGGAGTGGATAAAAAATGTGCTGGATTGGGCAAACCCACTGTGCCAGGAGGGGCCTTTTGGAAAATGTCCATGTAATTTCCAGCCCTTCCCTTCTAGCCCTGGTGACGTTCCCTAGTTGGGCCATGAAATGTCTGCAAGAAAACCGCCAAGCCCAGACAGCATCACGGACTCCACATTCTATTCCTTTCCTTCCTTCCTTCCTTCCTTCCTTCCTTCCTTCCTTCCTTCCTTCCTTCCTTCCTTCCTTCCTTCCTTCCTTCCTTCCTTCCTTCTTCCTCCTCTCCACAAACCCCCCTCCTTTCTAGCACTGATGATGTTACTAGTTCGGGACACGAAACATCTGCAAGAAAAGAAGCAAACAAACTCAGAGTGCACCAAAGAGCCCCCACAGTTCTCCTCCTCCTCTCCACAAACCCCACTTCCTTCTAGCACTGATTATATCATCTACCTGGGTCATGAGACATCAGCCAGAAAACCACCAAGCTCAGAGAGCACCAAGGACCCGACACTAGACATCGTCCTCCTCCTCCTCTTCCACAAATCCCCCTCCCTTCTAACACTTATGATACTACCTAGTTTGTGACATGAAACATCTGCAAGAAAACAACAAAGCTCAGAGAGCATCGAAGACCCCACAATTCTCCTCCTCCTCCCCACAAGCCCCCCCTTCCTTCTAGCACTGGTGATGTTACCTAGTTTTTATTTTTATTCATATTTATATGCCGCCCTTCTCTGGAGACTCAGGGTGGCTTACAATGTTTGTAGCACAACCCAATGCGCTCAGCAATAGCCTTCCTTCCATTGTATATGCCTGCTTATTACTAAGCGGCCTTTTTACAAGGTCAGCTTATTGCCCCCAACAATCTTGGGTCCTCAATTTACCTCCCCCGAGAGGATGGAAGGCTGAGTCAACCTTGAGGCTGGTGGGATTCGAGCCTGCACTAATTGCAGGCAGCTGGAGCTAAGTGCTAGGCGTTTAACAGCCTGCGCCACCAAGGCTCTTGTCTAGTTGGGGACATGAAACCTCTGCAAAGAAACCAACCAAGCTCAGAGGGCACCAAGGACCTCAAAGTTCAGCCCTGAGCTGCAAATATTCTCTTCCATGATTAAGTTGGTGGGTTGGTTAGTTGGGTGGTTGCTTTTGAGACCTTCAAGGCACAAGATCTACATGGCTTAGGGCCAGGGTATTTGCGGGACCATCTACTGCCGGCAGCGATTTCCCAGCGCCCGGTGCGCTCCCACAGGCAGGGCCTCCTTAGGGTGCCGTCGGCCAGACAGTGCCAGCTGGCAGCCCCCAGGGGGAGAGCCTTCTCTGTGGGAGCACCCACCCTGTGGAACCAGTTGCCCTCAGAGCTGCGGATGGCCCCTGACCTTCGATCCTTCCATCGCAACCTGAAGACATACCTCTTCCAGCAGGCCGACCTGGACTGAGGTGAGGGGGTTATTGGCTTTTACTGGTTTTATTGCTTGTTGTGGGTTTTTAAATTATTGTTGGGATTTTATTTAATATTTTTTTAAAATAATTTTAATTTTTGTACTCTATGTCTTCTTACAGTTGTGAGCCGCCCTGAGTCCTTCGGGAGATGGGGTGGCATATAAATCCCATCATAAATAAAATAAATAAGATGCTAAGCTTGAATGCCACCCTGGGGTGCACTGGTGTGGAGGTCCATAAGTTAACCCTTTCTAGGAATATGGGAGCATGCCATAAGCCTGTTCCGTTGTATATAAGCCACCCTACACCCCCAGGACTTAAATCCTACTTTTTGAAGGAGACCAGCTCTGGCAGAACTCTTCCAATTGACCCCATTGCGCTCTTGTGATTTTGCCAGGAATGAAAAAAAAAAAGAAAGGAAGGAAAAAAGATGACTTAATTAAAGGTTGAACAGTTGTTTTAATTAGGACTAACGGAGATTTGTAGCCTGGGCGATAAACGGGAGAGAGTGTTTTCTTGCCCCCATTTGTAGCTAATGGGCTTATTATTGGGATGCGGGAAAAGACTCATTAACGTAAGGAATAAACACAAACGAATTAACAGCTGGCATTTTGCGCTCCTTCAGCCTGTCAGGTGCTGATAGATATACCTGGGAGGTGGGCTGTTTGAGGGGGGGGTCACACACACACACACACACATGCCACAATCCTTTTTTGCTGCATTGCTAATTTTACACCTCAACAACCTGGGTTGAGGCTGGGCCTGGGTGTCTCAAAGTTTGCTAGGTCTTCAGGATGCAACGGAGCTGGATTTTTACTCAGAGAAAGTAGGAAACCCATCCTTGCTGCCCTCCCCCGCATACAGGTAGCCCTCAACTTACAACAGGTTGCTTAGTGACTGTCCAAAATTACAACAGCATTGAAAAAGGGAACCAAGGGTGTTTTTCACATGCCCCTGGCATCCTCTCCATGGTCACATGAGTGAAATTAGGCAACCGACTCATATTTATGACGGTTGACTGTCCTGGGGTTAGGTGATCAGGTTAGTGTCAGTGGGGAAGCCAGATTCGTTTATCCCAAAGGTGCTTTTTTCAGGAGGCACTTCTCATCCAAGAAGCTTCTTCAGCCCTGACTGGATTGGTGGGGGAGAGAAGGATTTGTACTCCTTGCAGGCAGCTGGTCATTTGCATCCTTTTAGAGGGTCGTTGAGGCCACTTGGAGGTTTATCTGTGTCTTCAGGGTCACCTGAGTGGTGCAAATGCTTCCAATTTTTTTGGAAATCCAAATCTATTCCATACCATTCAAAGGGTGAAGGTTCCCCAAGGACACAGATAAATGTCCAGGTGGCCTCAACAATCCTCTAAAAGGATGCAAATGACCAGCTGCCTGCAAGGAGTAGAAATCCTTCCATCCTCCACCATCCTGTCAGAGCTGAAGAAGCTTCTTGGATAAGAAATGAAATGTCTTTAAAAGAAAAAACAAGAAAGACGTTTCGCTTCTCATCCAAGAAGCTTCTTCGGTTCTGACCGGATAGTGGGGAAGGGAAGGACTGATACTCCTTGCAGACAGCTGGTCATTTGTATCCTTTTAGAGAGTCATTGAGGCCACTTGAGGTTTGTCTGTGTCCTCAGGTTCATCTGAGTGGTGCAAATGGTTCCTGTAGTCTGCAATTTTGGGGGGAATCCGTTCCTATTCCACACCATTCAAAGGGTGAACATCCCCCAAGGACACAGATAAAAATCCAGGTGGCCTCAACAACCCTCTAAAGGATGCAAATGACCAGCAAATGGTTCCTGTAGTCTGCAATTTTTTGGTAAATCCATTCCTACTCCCACACCATTCAAAGGGTGAACGTTCCCCAAGGGCACAGATAATCCTCCAAGTGGCCTCAATGACCCTCTAAAAGGATGCAAATGACCAGCTGTCTGCAAGGAATATAAATCCTTCTGTTCCCCACCATCCTGTCAGAGCTGAAGAAGCTTCTTTCGAGGAGAAGTGAAACATCTTCAAAAGAAAAAAACAAGAAAGTCCACCTACCTCTTGGGGGAAAAAAGCACCTTTGGGACAACCATGATCTGGAGGACTGAGGATCTCTACAGACTTCCAGATTCGTTTAGCAACCTTGTCACTAATGTAATAACAACGGAGGTTAATGCCCACAACAACTATGGCCAGAAAGGTCGTAAAATGGGGCAAAGCTCACTTAACAACTATTTCGGGGCTCTACTGTGGTTGTAAGTTAAGGACTACCTGCATTGCCAGGTTAAGCTGCCTGGAATTGCCTGATGGCACAATGGATGGCATATAAATGGCATGGATGGATGGATAGATAAACAAAACAAACAAACAAATCAAATCAAAAGAGGATCTTTGAGGAGGAATTAGAAAGGAGGATGGGAGAAAAAAGGCACCACCAAGCAAGGGAGATCAATCGGATTGAGCAGTTGAGGGGAGAATTTTTCTTGCAGTCAAGCTGGCAGGAATATATTCAGAGGTTTTGCAGCGTTAATTCAGCACCAGAAAAATAAACACAGATGGCTGATGCTTCGTTTAACATCTTTATAAACATAACAAGTAGATTTTACAAACCAGTTGTAGATCTCTCCAACTCTCCAAACTCAGACAGAAACATGAAAAATAAACACAGACAGCTGATGCTTCCTTTAACATCCTTATAAACATAATAAGTAGATTTTACAAACCAGTTGTAGATTGCTCCAACACGGAGCAAACTCAGACAGAAACATGTTGCAAGCAACTTCAGTAGCAACTCAGGAGCTCAGAAACAGACATCAGTTTCACTTTAGTTCATCAGGCAAGCATTATACACAGCAGAAGAGAGAAGCAGTTTCATTTTCAATAGACAGACTCTGAACTCAACATAGCTGCAGAGCTGCAGAGCTTAATATAGAGCCACACCTAAGCTACTTCTAGTTTCAGTTTCCAAACCGTCCTCATTGGCTGACTTAGTTGCTATGCCTACTCATTGGCTGACCATGTTACCAAGTTCCATTCCAGTTCATGAATATACTCTGACAGAATAGGCAACACTCCAGAAGATGGGCTCATGATACAGAAGGATCTGGACAGACTTGAACATTGGGCACTATCTAACAAAATGAAATTCAATGGTGAAAAAAGCTGGGCTTTACATTTAGGCAAGAAAATCAAAATGCACAGGTACAGCATATGTGGTACCTTGCTCAATAGTAGTAACTGGGAGAGGGATCTCGGAGTCCTAGTGGACAATCGATTAAATATGAGCCAGCCGTGTGAGGCAGCAGCCAAAAAAAAGCCAACACAGTTCTAGGCTGCATAAACAGAGAGATTGAATCAAGATCACGTGAAGTGTTAATACCACTTTATAAGGCCTTGGTAAGGCTACACTTGGAAACCTGCGTTCAGTTTTGGGTTGCTACGATTGTAAAAAAGATGTTGAGACTCTGGAAAGAGGGCAGAGAACAGCAACGAAGATTAGGGGAGGCTAAAACATAGTTGCTGGAATTGGGTATGTCTCGTTTCATGAAAAGAAGGACTAGGGGAGACATGACAGCTGTGTCCCAACATCTCAGGGGCTGCCCCAAAGAAGAGGGAGTCAAGCTATTCTTCAAAGCACCTGAGAGCAGGACAAGAAGCAACAGGTGGTAACTAATCAAGGAGAGAAGCAACCTAGAACAAGGAGAAATTTCCTGACAGTGAGGACAATTCACCAGTGGAACAGAAGTTGCCTCCAGAAGTTGTAAATGCTCCAACACTGGAAATTTTTTAAAAGATGTTGGATAACCATTTGTCTGAAGTGGTGTAGGGTTTCCTGCCTGAGCAGGGGGTTGGACTAGAAGACCTCCAAGGTCCCTTCCAACTGTGATTCTATTCTATTCCATTCCATTCCATTCTATTCTATTCCATATTTTCTACTCTATTCTATTCTATTCCTCTCCTGTCCTATTCTTTTGCATTCTGTCTTCTCTCTCTACTCTACTCTACTCTACTCTACTCTACTCTACTCTATTCTATTTTATTCTATCCTCTATACAGAGGAGGTATTTAAAAAATCAAGATGTATATTGCAGCCCTCTGTACATAAAAATGGTGGAATTTCAACGCTGTGGTTGAAGTCACCATCCTGTCTCTCACAAATGCCCCTGTTCATGAGCCATCAAATTGAAAGGCCCCATCCAAATGTTCCTTTTAGAAAAAATAATCTGCTGGTTTAACATTTCCCTGAGGTGTTTTCGAGTTGCTATTTTTTTGGAATGGAATGGGAAAAGGGCTAATATATTCTGAACTACGGATGCATTGTTTTAATTTTTCAAACGATCCTTTTAATTAAGCGGCATTGAATTATTGGTGTGGAAGACACACGGGCTCCCTAACTCCGCCAGACAATATTTGTTCTGATGTAATAACTGTTTTTGCTGTCTTCAGCACTTGATGGGAGCTTCCCGCGGGCTCTCATCAATCCTGTTGAGGAACGATCTGTCTACTACGAGAAGAAGGAAGCTCTTCTGAACAACTCCTGCAGCCCGGAGTCCATTTCATCTTTTACATCTAGAGATGAATCAGGAATGAAACTCTCGTGGCCCGCCAGCAGCCAGTGGAGCTGGCAGCAGAGTCGGACAGTGAGGAGGCTGGGAGGAACCTGGGCCAGTCCTGGAGTCTGGAGAAGGCTCTGACGAGGGCTCTGTGTCAGAGGCAGAGATGGAGCCAGGGCTGTCTGACAGTAATCAGCTGCCTTTGGAGTCAGAGATCAGTGAGGCAGAAGAATAGCTGGAGCCTGTTCCCAGTGTGCACATGCACAGAGTTGTCAGAAGAAAGGAACAGCTAAGGAACAAGGGGCGACTCAGGAGTAAGGGCTCAGGTGGACAGTGAATGGCCCCTCCCAGAGGGAATAAAAAGCGAAAGGGGAGTGGGATTTGCAGGAGACAATTAGTTCAATTCAATGGGGTGAAGATCTGCTCCTGACTTCTTGCCAAGTAATTGCTGCTACAGCTTGGCATTTGGAAGCTATCGGCCTGGCAACTCTCCAAGCCTGATAAAGGTCTGTCATTGTGAAATCTCATGAAAGTTTGTTTGCCGGGACTTTGCTGGAGAGGAATTCCCTTTAACCTAAATAAAAGGGGGTTTTATTGGGATGAGGTGTTGCCTTCATGAACTTGGGAAGGTCCAGGTCAGAACAGAACCCTTCTGTTCCTTCACCATGTAACCATTAAAGATGGATCTAGGATCCATTCAGCAGCCAGGAAATCTGAGCTGTTCCTGGCATGAGGATCTTTGTGGTTGATAATGTGACCTCACTGTAGATTCATCATAATCATAGGTCTGGAAGGGACCTTGGAGGGCTTCTAGTCTAACTCGCTGCCCAAGGCAGGAGATATTGTATCATCCCAACCAATGGTTGTGTCCAATCTTATCTTGAAAACCTCCAGCAATGCCACGCCCACAACTCCAGAAGGTAAACTCTTCCATTGATTAATTGTTCTCGCTGTCAGGAAATGTCTCCTTATTTCTAGATTGGTTCTCCCTCTGATGAGCCTTCCACCCATTACTTCTTGTCGCCTTGCAGAATGAATCAATCCTCTTGTGACAGCCCCTCAAATATTGGGAAAGTGCTATCATATCAACCCTAGTTCTTTTCTTTTAAATTCATATTTATATGCCGCCCTTCTCCTCAGGGTGGCATTCCATTGGATATGCCTGCTTATTACTAAGTGGCATTTTTGCAAAGTCAGCTAATGGCCCCCAACAATCTTGGGTCCTCAATTTACCTACCCCGAGAGGATGGAAGGCTGAGTCAACCTTGAGCCTGGTGGGATTCGAGCCTGCAGTAATTGTAGACAGCTGAAATTAAATGCTAGGCATTTAACAGCCTGCACCCACCAAGGCTCTTTTTTAAACTAGGCATGCCTAATTCCTTCAATCGTTCACTGTATCATTTAGCCTCCAGATCCTTTATCATCTTGTTGCCTTTCTCTACACACTTTCTAGGGCCTCAATTTTGTTATTATGGTGACCAAAACGGGATGCAGTATTCCAAGTGCGGCCTCACTAGTGCAGTCCACCTCAATCAGTGGTAGAAAGGGGGGGGGGAGGAGGAGAAGGAAGGAAAGAAGGAAGAAGTAGTAGTAGAGGAGGACTGTGGGGTGCATGGTGCATGGTGCTCTCTGAGCTTTATTGTTCTCTTGCAGACATTTTATGACCCAATTAGGTAATAGTGCTAGATGGGACAGGAGAAGAACTGTGGGGTCCTTGATGCTCCCTGGACTTGGTTGTTTTCTAGCAGATGTTTCATTGCCCAACTAGGTAATGTCATCAGTGCTAGTAGGAACGGGGTTTGCAGGGAGGAGGAGGAGGAAAGGACTCTGGGGTCCTTGATGTTCCAGGAACCTAGTTATTTTTCCTGCAGACGTTTCGTTACCCAACTAGGTAATACATTCAGTGCTAAAGGAAGTGGGGTTTGAGAGTAAGAAAAGTTGGATTTTTAAATAATCCCAGGTTTAATGCAGCCTCAAAGTCCAAAATTGGTCACTGCAAGAATCCTAGCATAGATTTCAGAAGGGTGGTTGGGAGCTGTCCAGGGTCCTGAATTTGGAGAACGAACCTGCTTAGGTGCCCTGGAGCTGTCCAAGGTCCTGGCATTAGAAACAGTTCGTCTTCCTTCTTCTTCCTAGCGTATTCCTGCAAGTGCAAGGTCCACTTTTTGGATCATTGAACGCCACTTTGCATGGTTAGCTGCGTCTCCAGGGTGTAGGCCCACAGCTTGCATATCTTTGTTGACGGTGTCTTGCCATCTTTGTTTTGGATGCCCATGAGGTCTCTGGCCATTGACTTCTATTTGGCCATGGTGGAAGATGCTGCTCTCTGGACATGTCCCTACCAGTGGAGTTGGCTCTCTCTCATCTTCTCTGTAAGTGGTGCCACACCAAAATATTGTCAAATGGTGTCCTTTGTGATGTGATCAAGGAGGGAGGTGCCCGATATCCAATGGTGCCTTTGCATTTCCATGGCATGGAGAGAGCTATCGGTCCCAGTTGCTGCTGCCCAGTGTTCAGGGCCAGATGGCACAACAGGGTGGAAGGTTGTCTTGTAAATCTTAGATGTAAGATGGGTTGGCATTCGTCCATCCCATAACACACCACTGTGTTCTCACCAACACATCCAGGCTGCATTCACCTTTACCTACACCTCGCCATTGAGGTCGCCATTGCCTTGGAGGTGGGATCCCAGATACAAAAAAAATGTCCACCTGCTTTAGGTTTTCTCCATTGATTTGAAGTGTTCCGGGGGTGGTGATAGTTTCTAAGGTTAGAAACAATTGCATAGTTTTTTCTGCCCGGGGGGGCCTGAATGTGTGTCCAGTCACATGTTGTTTCTGGTTGCAGTGGGAAAGATTCTAGGTATGATGGAACACAATGCACAAAACAAACATCTTTTTGTGGGCAGAAAGAAATGTTTCTCACTTAGTGTATTTCAATCAAGCCTTTATGGTGACAATATCAACAATATTTACCTCCCGTGTAGACTACTGCAATGGTCTCTACATGGGGCTGCCCTTGAGGACCACTTGGAGGCTTCAACTGGTCCAGAATGTGGCTGCGTAGGTTGTGATGGGAGTATCCAGATACTCCCATGTTACACCTCTCCTGCGTGAGCTGCATTGGTTGCCGGTTGCCCTCCGGGTGAGATTCAAGGTGCTGGTACTCACCTATAAAGCCCTACATGGCTTAGGGCCGGGGTATTTGCAGGAACCTTTGCTGCCAGCAACCACTTCCCAACGTCCCGTGCGCTCCCACAGACAGGGCCTCCTTGGGGTGCCGTCGGCCAGACAGTGTCAGCTGGCGACCCCCAGGGGGAGGCCCTTCTCTGTGGGAGCGCCCACCCTGTGGAATCAGCTGCCCTTGGAGCTTCGGGTGGCCCCTGACCTTCAATCCTTCCATCATGGCCTGAAAACATGGCTCTTCCAGCTTGCCGACCTGGACTGATGGAGGGGGTGGGGTTTTAGTGGTAGTTTGTCAGTTTTAAATTGTTATATTGGGATGTTTAATTGTTTTTTTAATGTTTGTATTGTATGGTTTTTATTGTTGTGAGCTGCCCTGAGTCCTTCGGGAGATAGGGCAGCATAGAACTCCCAATATAAATAAAAAAAATATTTATATTCCCCCCTCAGTTAATGCTTACAAGGGGATGGCACAGGCAGTGGTGTTTATTTATTTGTATCCTGCCTTTATTATTTTTTAAAAAAAATGTTCAAGGCACCAAACACATCTAACAGACCTCCCGCCTCCTATTTTCCCCATAACAACAAGCCTGTCAGGTGAGTTGGGCTGAGAGAGGGGGACTGGTGTGTTAAGTTGCCCAGTTATCTTTCATCGCTATGGTGGGACTTGAAGTCAGAGCTCCTGACTGGTCCGTGATCATCCAGATTCAGCATGCCATGCCTGGGTTAATAAGAAAATATTGCTGTGTTCACCACACAAGGTCTGCTCAAGCAAATAAAACCACAGCAGGATGGCCAGATTCACACATTATGTCCCTCTCAATGAACAGAATAATGGGAGGGATCTTGTAGGTCATCTAGTCCAACCCCCACTTCCAAACACGCCCGTTGCATATTGTTGCATCATGGAGGGAAGGAGGGAGGGAAGGAGGAAGGAAGGAAAGAAAGAAGGAAAGGTGGAATGGAGGGAGAAGGAGGAAGGAAGGAAGGAAGGAAGGAAGGAAGGAAGGAAGGAAGGAAGGAAGGAAGGAAGGAAAGGAAGAAGCAGGGGTGGAATGGAGGGAGAAGAAAAAAGGAGGGGAGGAAGGAGGGGAGGAAAAGAAGGAATGGAGGAAGGAGGGGTAGAATGGAGGGAGGAGAAGGAAGGAAGGAAGGAAAGGAGGAAGCAGGGGTGGAATGGAGGGAAGGAGAAAAGGAAGGAGGGAGGAGGGGAGGAAGAAGGAATGGAGGAAGGAATGGAGGGAGGAGAAGGAAAGAAGGAACAGGAAGGAAGAAAAGAAGGAAGGAAGAGGAGAAGGAAGGAAAGAGGAAGGAAAAGAGAGAGAATGAGCACACCTCTGGATTGGCTATTCATAACCTAGTCTAATGGACTTCCCCACTGGGGAAAAAAACTGTTCTACTGGGTGCAATGGAAGAAATAAATGGGGATCCCACTTCGGTGCCACCCTTACCCGCCCTCGGCCCATCGCTCCAGAGTTTCAAACCCTGGAAGGCGACAGATCGATAAAGCCTTAATAAGCCATTGGCAGGTTGTGCTGAGGATCTGGTCTTCCTTTCTTGGGTGTGTGGGGGGCAGGCGAGTGCGTGCCTCCCCCTCCCAGAATCCCGGGGACTTAAACCACCTTAACAAGCTGGAGCGTCTGGTGCAGGCAGCCCGGCGACCTGCAGGGGGGCTCCAAGGAGCGGCCATTGATTCCATGGCTAATTGGGGGTCTCACCTTGGACTCTTGCTGCCAATCATCACCCAGCGGGGGACCGAGGGGCTGAGGGCTGCAGCCAAGGCTGGGAAGCATCGCATGGGTGCAGGTGAGACTCGGCCTCGGATGTGTTCATTAGAGGGTTGGTGGGGAGGGACCCCTGGGGTGGAAGGCTGGATGGAGAAGGCCTCCTGCTATCTCCTGAGCATTCATCAAAACTGATCCATGGGCCTCCAGCAGGGTATCTAATTGTCTGGAGTGCAGGGGTGGCAGGCGGCAGGGGAAGAGAGCCAGCCATTGAAGAAAGGGGAAGGGATATAAGTGCCAGAGGGAAGGTCCTTGGGGATGATCAAGTCTCTGTCAACAGACTGACTAGCAAACCCAAAAGAAGTAAACAAAGGTGTTTTTTTCCAAGAGGCATAACTGGACTTTCTGGTGTTTCTTTGAAGACATTTCACTTCTCATCGCAGAAGCTTCTTCAGCTCTGACCGGATGGCGGGGAATGGAAAGATTGATACTCCTTGCATTCAGCTGGTCATTTGCATCCTTATAGAGGGTCGTTGAGGCCACTTGGAGATGTGTCTGTATCATCAGAGTCCCCTGAGTGGTGCAAATGGGTGTGGAGCCTTCTGACTGGATGGCGGGGAATGGAAAGATTGATACTCCTTGCATTCAGCTGGTCATTTGCATCCTTATAGAGGGTCGTTGAGGCCACTTGGAGATGTGTCTGTATCATCAGAGTCCCCTGAGTGGTGCAAATGGGTGTGGAGCCTTCTGACTGGATGGCAGGGAATGGAAAGATTGATACTCCTTGCATTCAGTTGGTCATTTGCATCCTTATAGAGGGTCGTTGAGGTCACTTGGAGGTTTTATTTATTTATTATTTTTAATTACATTTATATGCCGCCCTTCTCCAAAGACTCAGGGCGGCTTTCAATTTTTTTGGGATACAACCCAATGCTCTCAGCAATAGCCTTCATTCCATTGTATATGCCTGCTTATTACTAAGCGGCATTTTTACAAAGTCAGCTTATTGCCCCCAACAATCTTGGGTCCTCAATTTACCTACCTGAGGCTGAGTCAACCTTGAGCCTGGTGGAATTCGAGCCTACAGTAATTGTAGACAGCTGGATCTTAAGTGCAGGCATTTAACAGCCTGAGCCACCAAGGCCCCTTCCATCCCCCACCATCCAGTCAATGCTGGATGAGAAACGAAATGTCTTCCAAGAAAAATCAGAAAATCCAGTTGCCTCTTGGGGAAAAAAACACCTTTGGGACAACCATGAGAATGGAGGATGGAGAATTTCCATAAACACTCTCAGGAGACTTTGAATTCCCCCAAAGTATAACTTTATTGGATACACCATCTTGGAACTGCAGAAGCAAAGGCCACTGTGATGACCCAAAGAGACGTGGCACAAGGGCAACCAAGTCAGATAATCAGTAGGAGTCCCTTTATTAGTTTTAACTTTCCCCCCAATGTCCTGGTTACCTTCGGGCTGGAGAAAAGATCTCCCAGGAACAGCCTTTGGCTGCAGAGCATCAAGTCCAAAATGTGGTCAACAAAAACTGTAACTATAAGTCCAATCAAGGCAAAATGAGGTAGTTAGTCTGGCAGGGCAGGAGAAGGAATTCCAGACGTGAAGGAACAGTAGTAATTCAACATGGTTGGGAAGATGCCAGGAACACAGATAACCAAAGTCAACATAAGACAAACTCACGTTTGTTCTGAGAAGACGCCGCATTCAGCATGCATCTCTTTTAAACTCTCATTCCGAGATGTGGCTAATGAAGGGAATCAGGGCCCTTTCCTCCCCCGTAAGCCACCCAACCCACGTTGCTCCCTTCTCTATTCCTCCCTAGGATGAAGAGGGGGTGGGCCTGGGTCTTCCTCTGAACTCCCTCTCCCTTGTTCTACTTCTTCCCTGCTCTGCCCAACCGGACTTTGCCCTTCCCCAGTTTCCTCCACAGCCAACAGAGTCACACTCCCGTAGACGTAGCTCCAGGGGTAGCTGGTTCCAAAGGGTGGGTGCCCCCACAGAGAAGGCCCTCCCCCGGGGGACTGCCAACCGACATTGTCTGGCCGACAGCACCCCCCGGGAGGGCCTGCCTGTGGGAGCGTACTGGGCGATTGGACCTCGATGCTGGTAGGAGGCGCTCCTGCAAGTACCCCGGACCCAAGCTGTGCAGGGCTTTATAGGTTAAAACCAGCACCTTGAATCTTACACGGAGGGCAACTGGGAGCCAATGCAGACTGCGCAGGAGGGGTGTCAATTATGGACTGAGGATGGCTTCTTATTTTTACACTCTAACCACCCCCAAGTATAGAAGAGGTTTCTCCTTAGCTCGTTTCAACGTCTTGCCCTCAGCATTACTGGACAGGCGATTCAAGAGGCTCCCAATTAGCGAGCGGCTATGACCCTGTGATAGAGCTGAGGTTGAAACTGGGGAGCATGTCTTTTTATACTGCCCTATGCATAACGCAGGCAGAACTAAGTTACTGTCTCTCCTTGAAATAGACCCCTCCAGACCCAATGCTAGTAATTTGTTCTTATATTGTCTAGGGGATGGCTCTTCATACATCAATTCTCAGGTTTCCAATTTTTTTTAAGAGCTGCAACCATCAGAGGAGAACGCTGTAATTCCCCTCCGTCAAAGTTTTTGGTGCCCACTTGTTCATGATTTTATTTTTCCCATGTTCTTCTTTTATTATACTTGTATTTTGGACTGTGACTGCAAGAAATTAAATTAATTATTGCATTCAAGGCCTTTCATGTTTCCTTATACTTGCTTTTATTGCAACATGGCACTCAAGAGTCGCTCCGATTGTAAGATGAGCAGCCGATCCATTTTATTAAGAAATAAATATAGGCCGGCGTGGCTGGCAGGGGAATTTCTGGGAGAGTTTCATGTGCCAGAGAGAATCTAGAGGGAGTCTGTGGCCAAAAGGATTGCCAGAATGCTCAACTGGTGCAGTTGCTTGATTTCAAAACGGCCCCGTCCGGCATCGACCTCCTGCGGGGCCTGCTGAGTGGGGTTTTGCAGAGAAGGGCTGGCGGCTATGATGGATGTTTCTCCCAAGGTGATTCCCTGCTTATATCAGAGGGTTTTTGTGTGTGTGGCTTTTTTTGCTAGCCTTGCCGTTTTTAATTGTCGCTCTTTGTCGAACAAAGCGTTTATTTATCCTTTCTTTCCCTTTTTTGGGGCAATGGCATCTCTTTCAATAAAAGTATCGACTGCGCAGAACAAAAGCTACGGGGGCCTTTATCCGTCTTCCTTGCTGATTCTTCTCCAGCTCCCTTGTCGAAGGAAACTTGGCTAATTACGGGAGAAGTTCTTTGGGTCGGAGTCTCAAAACTTTAGAAAACTTCAGAGGCCCTTCCGCTCTTCGCTTATCCGCTTGGGGCAAGACCTGTTTTGCTAGCCAGCGACTGAAATGGAACGATTTCACGAGTAAGGCCACACACCTGGAATGCTGCATGCAGGTTGGATCACATTACCAAAAAAAAAAAAAAAATTGAAGTTTGCAAAAAGTACAGAGAAGAGCAACTAAGATGATCAAAGGCCTGGAGACAAAAGCACGTTAAGAATGGTTGCAGGATTTGAATATGGCTAGTCTAGAGAAAAGAAGGGACATGATAGCAGCATTCCAGTACTTGAGGGGCTTCCAAACAAGGAGGGGTCAGCTTATTTTCCAAAGCCCCAGAAGGCCGTACAAGAAGCAACAGATGGAAACTATTCAAGGAAGGAAGCAACCTGGAATTCAGGAGAAACTTTCTGACACTGAGGACAATTAACCAGTGGAACAGCTGGCCATCAGATATTGTGGGGGCTCCATCACTGGAGGCTTTTAAGAAGAGACTGGACAGCCACCTGTCTGAAATGATACAGGGTTTCTCGCTTGAGCAGGGGGCTAGACTAGAAGACCACATATAGATATAGATAGATAGATAGATGAGAGAGAGAGAGAGAGAGATGATAGATAAGATAGATATAGATATAGCTATAGATAGTGATAGATAGATAGATAGATAGATAGATAGATAGATAGATAGATAGATATAGAGATATAGATTGAATTGAATTCTTTATTGTCATTGTACGGATGTACACAGTACACAGACAACAAAACTCACATAATACCCAGAGACCAGACTCAACACGCTCACACACATGGCAATCCCCAAACACACACCCCACCCACTAAAATTCCCCGCCCCCTAAAAACACACAAGCATCCACACAACAGACCAAGTAATCCTGTCCAACAGCTCACTGGTGGTGGTCCTTAAGTTCATTGTTAAGTGCCATTATAGCTCGGGGATAAAAACTGTTCCGAAAACTCGTGGGGTCCGAGTTTTAATGGTTCTGCATCTTCTGCCAGAAGGCAACAGTTCACAGAGATTGTGAGCAGGATGGGAAGAGTCTCTGAGAATGTTGCGCAACTTCCTCAAACAGCGAGATGCGAAGATGTCATCCAGGGCTGGTAGCTGGAGCCCAATGATCTTCTGGGCAGTTTGAATGATTCTCTGTAGAGCCTTTTTGTCCGCCCAGAGCTGCTCCCACCCCATTGAAGAATGCCGTATGTCAGGACACTCTCAATGGTGCTGCGGTAGTAGATAGTAGGACAGAAGTAGATGCCGAGGTAGTGGTAACAATTGTGGTCGTTAAGTCGAGGACTGTCTTTTTTTGGGGGGGGCTTTTTTTTGCCACCTCTCAGGTTTTAGGTGTCTCTGCGTCTCAATCGGGGATGTTTTTTTAAATTAATCCTTCCCCCTAAAGTCAACTTCGTAATTAGCAGCCACGGGTTCGGAAGCCCCCGTGACTGCAGTTGCATTCATTAGCTTTCCCTGTTTATTAATTAGTGTCACCTATGACAATCGATGGGATGGATTGGGGCTGGCGTGGGAGGGGGCCGTTGGAGGGGGGGTTGAAAAGCTCAGTGATAAGAGTTCAAACGCCACCACTGCTGCGCCATCCAGTTACTTACAATCGCTATATCTATCTTTGTTTTAAAGTAGGTTTGAGCAACTCCTGGCTGGAGAAATGAAGGGCCCATTGATCTATCGGGCCGAGCAAAGGCTGCTGCTCAGGAATGCAAATCAACATCGACCGGCTTTAACTTTTTAGCGATGGGCTTTGAGGGAGGGGGTGGGGGTGGGGGGGTCCCCATCTCAGCTTCCAAGAGCCAGAGGGGGGGCAGGGAGGGGTGGGTTTGGGTGGGAGGGCAGGCCGTCCTCTGTTGATGGTTTCCCGGTCTGCAGCAGAGGCATCTTCGTTAAGCTGTTTCGAGGGATTTCAGAATAAGAGGGTTGGAAGGGACCTTGAAGGCCTTCCTCAAGCAGGAGACCCTATTCCATTTCAGACAAGGGGCTGTCCAACCTCTTCTTAAAAGAGGAGCACCCACAACTTCTAAAGGGAAGCCATTCCACTGGTTAACAAAATCACAGAGTTGTAAGGGACCTTGGAGGTCATCTAGTCCAACCCTCTGCTCAAGCAGGAGACGCTATCCCATTCCAGACAAACGGCTGCCCAGTCTCTTCTTAAAATCCTCCAGTGATGGAGCAGCCACAGCTTCTGGTGGCAAGTTGTTCCAGTGTTTCATTGTCCTCTCTGTCAGATAACAGATAATCAGAGTTGGAAGGGACCTTGTAGGTCATCTAGTCCATCCACCCTCTGCCAAAGCAGGGGCCCCTACACCATTTCTGACAAATGGCTGTCCAATCTCTTCTTGAAAGTCTCAAGTGATGGCGCTCCCACAACTTCCTAGGGCAAACAATTCCATGGGCTGATTGTTCTCACTGTCAGAAAATTTCTCCTTATTTCAAGGTTGAATGTTCAGTTTCCATCCATTATTCCTTGTCTGGCCTTTGGGTGCTTTGGACATTAGCTTGACCCCTTCCTCTTCTCTGTGGCAGCCCTTCAAATATTGGAAGACTGCTCTCCTGTCTCTCTTGGTCCTTCTCTTCCCTAGGTGTGGTCTTACTAAGGCTTTACAGAGTGGTATTAGCACCTCCCTTGATCTCGATTGTATCCCCCTGTTAATGCAACTTAGGATTGCATTGGCTGTTTTGGCTGTCGCTGCACACGCTTAGCTCATATTTAATTGGTTGTCCCCTATTGCAGTCTCCTTCTACCCCAGGGTCGCTCTAACTACCGTGTTTCCCCGAAAATAAGACACTGTCTTATATATTTTTTGGCTCCCAAAAACACACTAGGTCTTATTTTCAGGGTAGGTCTTATATATTTATGGTGCCAAATAGTGGGTGTGAGTGTGTAGGGGGGTGTTTCTGGTGCACGGTTGCTCCCTGAAAAGTCTTCCTGGAACTGGAGATTTACACTAGGTCTTATTTTTGGGGTAGGTCTTATATTAGGGCAGGTTTAGAAAATAGTGCTAGGTCTTACTTTCGGGGTAGGTCTTATTTTCGGGGAAACACGGTAGTGGTCTTCCCTGCCAGGACCTGCCTACATTCATGAACAACTTCCTTTTGCCATAGGTGGTTTTTCATGAGTGACAGACTGGAGTCGTCCACCTGTACAAGGAAGGAAGAGGACAAGGAAGATGGAGAAGAATCAGAGGAGAAGGGGAAGGGAGGGGAGAAGAACAAAGGGGAGAGGAGGAGGAGAAGGGAGAGTCGAAGGGGAAGGGAGAAAGAAGAGGAGAAGAAGGGAGAGGAGGATAGGTGGAAGAGGAAAGGGAGGAAGGAGAGGAGCAGAAGAAGGAAGAGAAGAACGGGAAGAGGAGGAGGAAGTGGAGAGGAAGGAAAAGGAGGAGAAGAAAAGGGGGGAGGAGGAAGAGAAGGGAAAGAAATGAGAGGAGGAGGACAAGAGAAGGAAGAGAAGGAGGGGATGGCAGCAGATTATGGATCCTGGTCAATGGAGTATCAGGAAAAAAAAAGGAAAGAATGACAATAACAATATTTATTCCACACCTTCATGAAAGAACGGTGCAGATTAAAAAAACAACAGTCAGATAAAATGTGTCCTTTCCATTAAATCCATTCACCCAACAACTGGCAAATGCAGCTTTCTTTAATACGAAAGCCAACGCCCCCACCCATGCTCAGAGAAAGGCACTCCAGCATTGCGCAACATGCTCATAGCCCCAAATAGAAGCGTTGCTAATTGGAAAAAACCCACCAATCTTAATGACCATCGGCTCGATGGCAAGAATTAAATGGAACGGATCAAATAAACAGACACACACCCCCTACACACACACACAGGCACACAAAACCACTAATCAGATCCATAAGTCTCCAAACTCTTTATTTTAAAAGTTAGAGGACTTTTAGAGGTGAAGGGAAAGGAGACATGGGTTTCAGTGTCACGAACAGGCCTCCGAGGGGGAAGCGCCAGAGGTGGGCTGCTGCCGGTTCGCACCGGTTCGACTGAACGGGTTGCTAAGATTCTGCATGGTTTGGCGAACCAGCAAATCCCACCACTAGCTGGCCCAGCCTGCCGCTCATTTTTCGGCCTGTTTTCCGGGCAGTTTTTGGCCCCCAAAATGGCCTGGTTTTTTTGGGCCATTTTTGGGGCCAAAGAACAGGTGGGGGCAGGGGCAGACAGTGGTGGGATTAACCCCAACCGGCTGAATCCTACTGTGATGAGCCGGGGCGTGGCACAAAGGCCACACAGTCAAATAAGCAATAAGGGTTCCTTTATTATCTCCAAATTTGCCCCCAATGTCCAGGTTACCTTCGGGCCGGAGAAAAACTCTCCCAGGAACAGCCTTTGGCTGCAGAAAATTCAGTCCAAAACAAGGCACACACAAACTGTAACTTAAAATCCAAACAAACCAAGCTGAAGTAATTAGTTTGGCAGGGCAAGAGCAGGAATTTCAAACTTGAAGGCCTGGCAAAACTCACACAGTTGGGAAGATGTCAGGAACACAGATAAGCCACAATGAGACCAGATAAAGTCACGTTTGCTCCCAACACTTGCTGCACGCAGCTTCCCTTTTTAAACACTGTGTTCCCAGCTGCAGCTAATGAAGGGAATCAGGGCCCTTTCCTCCCCCGTAAGCCATGCAACTCATGTTGCTCCCTTCTCCGTTCCTCTCTGCGTGCCCTAGGATGAAGAGGGGTGGGGCTGGTCTCCTTCTGAATTCCCTCTGCCTTGCTCTATCTCTCCCTTGCTGTACCCAGCCGGACTTTGCCCTTCCACAATTTCTTCCACAGCCAACAGAGCCACATTCCCACTCCCTGTAAGCTGTTCGGCTCCCTCCTCCGCATCAGATTCCGACAGCACCATGACACTTACCTCTGCCTTTAAGGCAAGTGGCCGGGAGGTGGGGCTGGGGGTGATGAGTGACATCATTCACCCAGTCACATGACCAACTGGCCATGCCTACCCAGCCAGAGAACCGGTTGTTAACTTATTCCAATCCCACCACCGGGAAGAGCCTAGGGATTTTGCACATGGGAGTTGACAGCAGCTATGAACATGTAACCAAAGCCCCCTGCCCTTTTATGTAGACCACCTGCATGGCATCCATCAAAGAGAAGGTGGACATCTTGACTTTGTTGATCCTCCTTGAATAAATTCTGGGAACTTCCTGAACAGCTTAAGTTGTGCTGCTCTGGGATAGGATCGACAGACCCTTAGCTTTGTTGACTAACTTTTACTGAACGACCATTTACTGCAATTACAGATTAACAGAGTTGGGAGGGTCCTTGTAGGTCATCTAGTCCAACCTCCCAAACAGACCTTACACCATGTATGACAGATGGCAGTTCAGTCACTTCTTGAAAGCTTCCAGTAATGTCCTCGACTTATGACCACAATGGAGCCCCAAATTTCAGTTGTTAAGCGAGACAGTTAGGTGAGCTTTGACTCATTTTTACAACCTTTCTTGCCATGGTTGTTAAGTGGATCACCGCAGTGGTTAACTATGTAACATGGTTGTTAAGTGAATCTGGCTTCCCCATTGACTTTGCTCGTGGGAACGTCACAAAAGGGGATCATGTGACCCCGGGAGGCTGCAACCATCATAAATACGAGTCAGTTGCCAAGTGTCTCGATTTGGATCACGTGACCACAGGGAGGCTACAATGATCCTGAGTGTGAAAAAATGGTCACAAGTCATTTTCCAGCAGCGTTGTAACTTTGAACGGTCACTAAGTGAACCATTGAAAGTCCAAGACTCCCTGTATTATTTCAAGTGATGATATACTGTTGTATTCACAAGCCACATTTCGGTGTGGTCCAACGAGCGGTTCAAATTTAGTGGGAATTTTTTTTTGTTTTAAGGAAAATTAGATCTTTGGTTCTGAAGGCAAGCCCCCACTGGTTAATTGTCTTCATGGCTAGAAAGTGTTAGAGCGATGAAGATAATGTTGATACAGAATACAGATAATCAGAGTTAATCAGAAGGGACCTTGTAGGTCATCTAGTCCAACCCACCGCCCAAGCAGGGGACCCTACACCATTTCTGACAGATGGTCATCCAGTCTCTTCTTCAAAGCCTCCAGGGATGAAGCTCCCACAACTTCCGAGGGCAACTTCTGTTCCATTGGTTGATTCTTCTGTCAGAAAATTGCTCCTTATTTCCAGGTTGAATCTCTCCTTGTTCAGTTTCCATCCATTGTTCCTTGTCTGGATGTCTTGGAGAATAGCTTGACCCCTTCCTCCTCCTCTCTGGGGCAGCCCCTCAAATATTGGAAGGCTGCTCTCCTGTCTCCCCTGGTCCTTCTCTTCACTAGACTAGCCAGGCCCGGTTCCTGCAACTGTTCTTCGTATGTTTTAGCCTCCAGTCCCCTAATCATCCTGGTTGCTCTTCTCTGCACTCTTTCTAAGAGTCTCAACATCTTTTTTATAGTGTGGTGACCAAAACTGGATGCAGTACTCTAGGTGTGGTCTTACTAAGGCTTTGTAGAGTGGTATTAGTACCTCCCTTGATCTTCATTGTATCTTCCTGTTAATGAGAACTCTGGGCCAGGTCTCCCCACATTTTCCGATCTTGCACTGCTTCTTTGATTTGTTCTCTGCTCTGGCTGGTGTCCAGCCAGTGTCCTTTCGCAACTGGTTTCCTTTTACCTCTAACTCTTCGAAACAGGATTGCTTTCTCCAGTGAATTCCCCCACATGCCATTGCCAAAATAAGTGAGATGCAATGTTGTGATTTTTGCCTTCACAAGCTGTCTGGTGTTAATGCGCACCAATGTGCCTACCGTCCCTGTCCAATTGTTTCTTTTTATTTCTCTTATATGTGTCCATTTCATGTATTTATAACTATGTTTATACTTATACCTGTTATCTTATAATCGCTTGACAAAATAAATAAAATAAATAAATGTGCTGTCCAGGACTTGCTTGCTGTTTTTATTTTCTCTCCCATCTGTGCATCCTATCCCAGAGTAGCATCATTTGTTCAGGAAGTTCCCGGAGTTTATTCAAGGAGGTTCAACTAAGTCAAGATGTCCACCTTCTCTTTGACAGATGCCATGCAGGTGGTGTACCTAAAAGGGGGTGTGTGTGGCTTTGCTTGCATGTTCATAGCTACTCTCCCATATGTGCAAACCTGGGAAGGCTGCTATCATGTCATCCCTCGTCTTGAAGACGTGGTCTTCTCCTAGGTATTAAGACCCAGGAAGGAGAGGGGTCAGGCTTGCTTGGAGTTTAAGCAAGCAGGCGACTAATACAGGGGAAAAAAAACCCACATCAGGCCAATTTAAAGAGAGCCTGCTGTAAACCATTCTCACAAACGCAACTTAAACTCTGTTCAGGCGCATTTGTGCAAAGGTAGGTGGCTGCTGCCCCCTGGTGGGCTTTAGACACAACAGGCAGTATTTATTTTATTTATTTGTTTGTTTGATTTGTCAATCACTTACAAGATAATAGGTATAAGTATAAACATGAGTAGGAGTACAGGAAATAGGTACCAATAAATTGGGACAATAGGACAGGGGACGGTAGGCACAATTGTGCACGCCCCTTGCAGACCTCTTAGGAATGGGGTGAGGTCAATAGTGGTTAGTCTGAGGTTAAAGAAGTGGGGGTTAGAGGATGTAACAACGGTCAGGCAGGGCATTCCAGGCATTGACCACTCTGTGGCTGAAGTCATACTTTCTGCAATCAAGTTTGGAGCAGTTTACATTGAGTTTGTAGGATCGGCATGGGAAAATTTGCAGCGGATAGGCAGAATTTTTAGCTACGGATAGTCCTGGACTTATGATTGGTCACTGAGTGACCATTCAGAGGTGCAGAAGATCTCCAAAATGGGACTTATGACCCAGTCTCCAATGTCTACCCTTTGTCGTCATCCCTTCCCCCAGCATGACTTGGCGAGTAGCCTGTATTCATGGCCCTTTGTGGCACCCCAGGGTCGTGCGAATGTGCCTTATGACGTTCTTACTGGAAACCAGGGTTTATTTCTGTTCTGGCGAAAACCACCTCACGGTGAACAATGGATTTGTTTGTGGCATGAAAGGGCATAAGAGCTTTTCCTGCCAGGCTATGCCGGAGGCAACTAAATGAGCAGGATAAACAAGTTTTATTCTCGCAAAGCTCAGAAACCCCGTTAAGCAATTCCAGCAACTGCCGTGTGTGAAGAGCAAGCTCTGTTTAGAATCATCCACACCCAGTTGGCGCCAGCTTTTCCTCCCAGCGGCTGTGCCTCGCTGGCCAACAGGCTCTCTTTAGGGCGGGGGGTGGCTTCCATCTGTGTCTTCTTCGTCTCTTTTTGAGGATGTAAGCATTAACTGCCACGCAAAGGCTGGCCAAAGGAGGGCTTTGTGGGACATCTTCATGCTGGTGGGGGTCCCTGGTGCCCTCTTACCATTTTGAGTGTGGTGAAAAAGCAACATGGAGAAGAACTGGAGAGTGGGACTCTTCCCAGAATCAGATTGATGCCAATCTGGGTTTTAAGAAACTGAACCAAAAAGTGGAAACGGCATTTCAAGAAACCGGTTAAGGATTCAACACGGGGCAGTTCTTCACTTGCAAGCCATTCATTTAGTGACTGAAGTTACAACGGCATGAAAAACAACGTATGTATTTTGGACACTTGCAACCAATGCAGCATCCCCAGGGTCATGTGAGCAAAATCTAGTCATCAACCTGACTCACATTTATGATGGTTGCAGTGTCCCAGGGTCGTGGGATTCCCCTTTTGCGACCTTCCGAACAAGCAAAGTCAATGGGGAGGGCGGAGGGAAGCCAGATTATGATTGATTGATTGATTGATTGATTGATTTTAATGAGATTTCTATGCCGCCCTATCTCCGAATATAATACAAATATTAAAAAGCCATTACATTCAAAATCCCACTAAACCAATAAAACTAATAAAAACAATTTCTAAAATCCCATCCCCTCCATCAGTCCAGGCTGGCTAGTTGGAAAAGCCATGTTTTTAGGCCACGATGGAAGGATCGGAGGTCAGGGGCCACCCGAAGCTCCAGGGGCAGCTGATTCCATAGGGTGGGTGCTCCCACAGAGAAGGCCCTACCCCTGGGGGTCGCCAGCCGACATTGCCTGGCCAATGGCACCCCAAGGAGGCCCTGCCTGTGGGAGCGCACGGGACGTTGGGAAGCTGTTACTGGCAGCAGAGTCTCCCGCAAATACCCCGGTCCTATGCCATGTAGGGCTTTATAGGTCAATACCAGCACCTTGAATCTCACCCAAAGGGCGACTGGTAACCAGTGCAGCTCATGCAGGAGGGGTGTAACATGGGAGTATTGGGACACTCCTATCACAACCCGCGCCGCTGCATTCTGGATAAGTTGAAGCCTCCGGGTGGTCCTCAAGGGCAGCCCCATGTAAAAAGCATTGCAGTAGTCCAGACGGGAAGTAACAAGCGCATGAGTGAAATGGGGGCAAAACTCACTTAAATAGCTGTCTCGCTTAGTGGCAGAAACTCTGGGCTCAATTTTGATCGTTAAGTCAAAGACTTCCTGCAGGTTAAAGTCTTCCCAGGCACAATTCCCTCAAATGCAAAGGCCGAAGCCTTGGAGGCTGTCAAGACTTCCTCCTGCAACTCTACGGTTATACTGACTTACAATTTGCTGCTTCTTGGTGCAGCATGATGGGAGAAATGTTCCATTTGTTGGGTTGTTTTAAGGCCTTCACTGTAAACTGGCTGTGCAAGCCCCGCCCTTCAGAGAATTACCAATGAAGTGGGGGGGACGACCAAGGCAAAACCTGGACAGTCCCTCAAAGGGACTCTAGAAGGCCAAAAAGCTTTTGAATTGTTGAAAACGCATTTCACACAGGAACCCATTCTAAAATGCCCTGACCCACCTTTGCCTTTTAGTGCACAGTAGACGCTAGCGACGTAGCAGTGGCGGCTGTTCTACTCCGGGAAAATGATCATGGAGATCTGCAACCCTGCACATATATGTCCAAAGAACTCACAGACACCGAAAGGTGGGCGGTATGGGAAAAACACCCCTCCTGTGCGAGCTGCATTGGTTGCCGGCTGTCCTCCGAGTGAGATTCAAGGTGCTTGTGTTAACATATAAGGTCCGGGGTACTTGCGGGAACGTCTCCTGCCAGCATCGACACCCCTTCGCCCTGTACGCTCCCACAGACAGGGCCTCCTCGGGGTGCCGTCGGCCAGACAGTGTCGGTTGGTGACCCCCAGGGGTAGGGCCTTCTCTGTGGTAGCATCCACCCTATGGAACCAACTCCCTTTGGGGCTCCGATTGGCCCTGGACCTCCGTTCCTTCCGCCGCGACTTGAAGACCTGGTTTTTTCAGCAATCCGGCCTGGACTGAAGTGGAGTGGGATGGGTTTTTAAACTGTTTTTAGATTAGTTTGTGGGTTTTAAAATTTATTGGGCTTAATATTTAATAGCCTTGGTGGTGTAGGCTGTTAAACACCTAGCACTTAAGTTCCAGCTGCCTGCAATTATTGCAGGCTCGAATCCCACCAGGCTCAAGGTTGACTCAGCCTTCCATCCCCCCGGGGTAGGTAAATTGAGGACCCAAGATTGTTGGGGGCAATAAGCTGACTTTGCAAAAATGCCACTGGGGGCAAAAGCCCTAGTAATAAGCAGGCATATACAATGGAAGGAAGGTTATTGCTGAGCACATTGGGTTGTGCTCCAAACATTGTAAGCCACCCTGAGTGGAGGGTGGCATATAAATGTAATTAAAAAAAATAGTATTTTATCTAACTTATTTGTATTCGTAGTGTGAGCCGCCCTGAGTCCTCAGGGAGAAGGGCGGCATATAAGTCCAATCCAATCCAATCCAAAAGAAGCTTATGCAGTTTGTTGGGCTTCACCAACTTGGAGACAATTTTTAGAGGGCAGCCACATTCCGTTCAAAGTGTGGACAGACCATAAAAACTTAGAAGCTCTAAAAACACCCAGGAAGCTCTCTCCTAAACAAGTCAGATGGGCTCAATACTTCAAAAGGTTCAATTTTCAATTGAAGTACCTCGGGGGGGGGGCGGATCTACTAGCAGACGCGCTGTCTAGGAAACCCCAATTGGACAGTAAGTGAGAAGTATTTCACCCAATCATTCCACCGTCCCCTCAGGAGACAGTTCAAGTAAGGTGGTTGCCCTCCCAAATACGGAATCTTCTGCTCCCCAAAGTTCGAAGACTGACGTAACGTTGGCTTCTGCAGGCATCCAAATATGGGAATCATATCGATGCAGCTCGTCCTTCAGTGACAGCTGGTTGCTGTTGCTAAGCAAGACAGTTGTTAAGTCTTGCCCTGTTTGATAACCTTTCTTGCCACCGTTGTTGAGTAAATGGCTGCAGTTAGCAACGTGGTTGTTGAGTGAGCCCAGCTTCCCCTTTGTCTGTCAAAAGGATGCAAAAGGGGAATCACGTGACCCCAGGGACATTGTGACCGTCATAAATGTGAACCGGCTAATAATAGATTCATCTTGACTGTTGATATTCTCCCAATAAGTGATAATTGCATGTTTTTCCATTTTTCCAAATCTGTCGCTATCTGCTGTTTGAGTTTAATATAATTATCTTCTTTCAATGTACTGCATCTTGACGTAATATATATTTCTAAATATTTAACCTTACTTGTAATCCTAATCTCTAGTATATCTTCTAAATCTTTCTTACGCCTTGCTAACATGTTCTTTGTTAGGATCTTTATCTTCATTAATTTTTAAACCTGCCACCATACCATATTATTCTATTTTCTCTATCAATCTGGGTGCTGATTTAAATGGATCCTCTAGTATAAATACCAAGTCATCTGCAAAAGACTGTAGTTTATATTCTTTTTTAATTGTCATGCCTTTTATTTGTTCATCTTCAACACTTCTAGTGTTAACACAAACAGCAGAGGTGACAGAGGGCAGCCTTGCCTAGTTCCTTTTCTTATCTCTATAGATTCCATTAATTCTCCATTTACCAAAATCTTCCCTGTTTGTACGTTGTATATTGTCTCAATGGCCTGTATAAAATTTTTCCCAAAGCCCATTTGTACCATTTGCAATATCATAAAACGCCAATTCAAGTTATCAAAGGCTTTTTGTGCATCTAAAAACATCAGTGCCATCTGTTTTTCAGGGTGTGCTTCATAATATTCCAAAGTATCTAAAATTATTCTCACATTTTGATTAATTTGTCATTTTGGCAAAAATCCATTTTGATCAATATGAATAAAATTATTTAGATATCTTTTCAGCCTTTCTGCCAAGATCGAAGCAAAAAATTTATAGGTGTTTAACAGCCTGCACCACCAAGGCTCTTCAGTCACTACAACCGTTGTAAGTCAAGGACTACTTGTGCATATATATAATCTGTGTCAAATGTGCCTAAATCTCTCTGTCTGCCCAACCCTGCAGGGAATCCACATGGAGTCAATGCGTACAAGGGAGTCGTTCATAAAGGTCTATTTGGCAACTGGGCCCAGCGACGAAGGAAAACAGAGACACACAAAGGACCAGGTTTAATCACAGCCATGGTATTGTATTTTGTTTGTTTTAGTCAAAGTAGAACAACCACACACCCACACGGATTCTCAAACACTTGTTCGTCAACATCGGACGTGGTAACATTTGCAGTAACGGAGAAACAGAAATCGGGGACATGCGTATATAGTTGACCGATGGTCCCGACGGATGGCGAAGTCTGGCCCGTCCATGCCAGCCTCACTGGAGAGAGAGCGGCTGGCCAAAACTTTCTGCCATGTGCCACTGCCTTTGATCTGACCTGAACGAAGGAGGGATTCAGCTCAGTGTGGGAGGAAAGTGAGGAAAAATATATGTGCGCTTAAGACTGTAAGATCGATCAACTCCCAGTGGGAAAAAAAGAAGAAGAAATTGGTAAAGGCCAAGGATGCCCCTATTTTGGGGGGTGGGGTGGGGGAAGGAGGGAGGGATCTGGGCTCTCTCATGGGTAGAGGCTACTTGCCAGCCAATGCAACCCACTGAACTGGGCTGCTGGACCATACCAGCCCTCCACCCAGCAGCCATGGGGTGGGGGTGTGAAGTGTCAGTTGAATAGCAGTTTCAACAGGGTCTTCATCGCTGTTGCAAGGAGGGATGAGAGACCTTCCCCCCAACTACACTGGGGTTGGCCAGGACAAACCATTATTGCCACCTCCTGGCACTTTCTACATATAAAACTCGGGGGGAAAAAAGGACAAAAGCCAAATGATGAAAGGGAGGGAAGGATTTCAACAACACACAAGAAGGGAGAAGCCTCCCTTTCCGTCTAGCTTTTCCTCTACAAAAATAAGTTGAAGAGAAAGGAAGGATCCAGACTGGGCCAAAATTGAGCAAAGTTTTGACCACCTAGCAATCTCAAGAGGGTTCTGAGGAAGATGGAGGATTCTTTCAGAAGACTTGGAATGTTCCAGAGAAGAAGCATTCCAGATAATGATCTCTCTCAGGCATTCTGGAACCAGGGGTAGTCCAGAACTGACCCCCCCACCCCCAATATACCATAAGCCTAATTTCCATGCCAATAAAATAAAATTAAAAAAAGGGGAAAAATGACACCCCTCTGTTGATGGTTGCAATTTCAGGATATTCTGAGAGAAAGGGAAAAAAAGGTGCCTTGGTTTGTTCTAGAGAATCAACCCTGGGTTTGGTCCCATTGCTTGAATTTCAAGTCAAAGAACGGAACATTCAGGGTTTGGTCATTTCTACGTCAAGCAGGTTCAGCCACACTGGATCCCTGGCCTCTTCTTCCAGGGATCACTTAAAGCTCCATGAACAACTGGTTCTCAGCCAGATAACATCAACAACAGGAGGTATATATATATTTATATATACATATATAAATACACACACACGTGCATAGCTCAAGAGAATAAGGCGCATAGTTCGGGTGACGGATGGCAGTTCTGTATTATCACAGGACCAAACTGGATGAGATCTTGAGAATGTCTACCATCCATTTTGGATAAAGAGAGGGCTGCAAAAAGACATTTTGGTTATTGGCGCTCCAGGCATTAAGACATACAGGAAGAACCAGTCACGAAAGGCAGCTAAAATGCTAACTGTCCTACTACACAGCAGCTACTGCTTAATTATAATAGCATCTCTTCAAAACCACAAGCTCTGTTTGAATGAGGTGGCTCACTGGGCCATGGAAGGGATATAAACGTGCAAATTCCACAAGGGAGCTAACCAACCCAGCCTGCTAACTCGAAGAGGCCAGATTTAGCTCCAAACAGGTCTAGTCTGAAATGGATGAGGTACATGTGGACCCAGTTGTGGGCTTTGAGTTTTTCTCTCTCTCTCTCTAGAGTGGGAGGAGGAGAAGATGGCAGGAAAAGAAAGATGTCTCCCCCGTGCCAGTCTTTGTAATGATTTGGAAGACCTAAAACAGACGAGGAAATTAGCTGAAATTGGGTGCTGCAAGCATGTAAGGACGAACCAATTGTCCACAAAGGAGCAGAGTTGGCGGATTTGTGGTGAGCGGGAAAATGTTTGTGACAGACCCAAGGAAAACACAACTGGAATTCCAAATTACTGTTCCAGGTGAGAAGCAAGGCAGAACTGTGGAAGATCCACACACAGAGATCCCAGGGAACAACGCCAGTCTGCCAGAAAGAACTTTCCAGAAGCCCAGCCAAAACACCAGTCTGCATGGGTGCTTTCCAACCTGTGAATGCAGATATTGCTCAGCCAAGTTACCCGTTTTCCACCTGAGAAATTGAAGTGGGGAAGGAAGGAAGGAAAAGGAAGTGCCAGGAAGTATTTGTCTGGCTTAAACAGCAGTGCAAACTTTTAAGGGCTCAATCCAAAAAGTTCTGCTGTCGTTTCTCAGCTGCCTATCAACTTTGTGGGGATCAAGAGGCCCGTTTGGAACAAAGCAGAGAAAGACCAACAGAGCTTGGCGACGGCATCAGAAAAGGCATCTCTACTCAAAGCATGCAAAGAGGATGCAACGTCTCTTCCCAAAGGCGCCTGGCAAATGCCACCATGCAAATGGCATTATTTGGGTCAACTGTGCGCCGACACCCATGGCACATGGGCACCACTCCTTCCACAAAACACCCAGGACTTCCTTTCTCTGCGTGGCTCCAAAATACTTGGAATGTCCGGTCTCCACGAGAGACCAAAGCGTCACCTTGTGAGCAGCCTGGGATACCTATTTACAGCCGGACATTCAGGTATTCATGGAGAAAGACGTGGATCCATCTTTGCTTCCTGACACACGTGCGATGCACCCGACCGGGCGAGCCCGGGAGCCGCACTGGGTTCGCTAGCACACGAGACGGGAGGGCGGGGAAGGGAGAGACCCTTTCATCGGCTGGTGGGAGGGGAGGGACGAGACTCACTGACTCGTGCTGCTGAAGTACGTGTTAGCCTCCAAGACCAGAGCCTTGGCGTAAACCCGGAGGGTGTAGAAGAGGGTGAGGAAATCCTGAGTGCTGAAGATCGTGTCAGCGAGGGCAAAGGTCAGGGTGGAGGGGATGAAGCCGCGGCCATACTCGACCATCCACGTGCCGGCACTCCACTGCACGGAGGTGACCTCTCCGGAATGGTGGATCACGGTGTCTCCTGCAGGGGGCAAACAGGCAGCAGTTGGAACCTCACCTTAGGGTTTCCCTTTCCCATGCAGGCCTCCAGGTGAGGAACCTGCAACTCACCTGGGTAATAAATCTCGCTTTTAGTCGTTCCCTCTTTCCACTGCCGGAAGGTCCCTGAGATGACTGTGTCGTAAATGTCAGCCCAATAGCGACCTGCCGTGGGGAGAAAGAACATCCAGAAAGAACATCGCAGTTACAGGCAAGGTGGGCAGACCAGCTGAGAAGAGTTTCCAAACGTTTCTGCTTTTTTTCTTGCAGTCACCACCCACCCCTAACCCCGTATAAGCCAGTGGTTCTCAGCCTTGTGAACTTTAAGATTGCAAAGGTCAACCCATCTTAAAAGTTACCAAGGTTGAAAAACACTGCAATAGAGATTACAAGAGCAAAGTAGACCACCATCTACTACTTGATAAGATAGAAGAATGTGGGTCAGACAGCATCACCCCCAGATGGATTTGTAACTGGCCGATCAACTGCACTCAACATGTAGTCCTCAATGGAAATGCGTCTACACAGAGGGAGTATGGGGTGGGGTGTCCCAGGGCTCTGTTTTAGGCCCAGGACTCTTCAAAATCTTCATCAATGATTTGGATGAGGGGATAGATGGGGAACTCATCAAATTTGCAGATGACACCAAGCTGGCAGGAATAGCCAACACTCCAGAAGATGGGCTTAAGGTACAGAAGGATCTCGACATACCTGAACATTGGGCGCAATCTAACAACATGAAATTCAATGGTGAAAAAAGTAAGGTTCTACATTTAGGCAAAAAAAAAACCAAACCCAAATGCACAGGTACAGTATAGGTGTACCTTGCTCAATAGTAGTAACTGTGGAGATCTTGGAGCGCTGGCAGACGATTATTTAAATATGAGCCAGCCATGTGCTGCAGCTGCCAAAAAAGCCAAACTGGTCTAGATGCAAGAATTATAAATAAGCATTGGAAGCGTACATGGGGTGCAACCCAAGAAAGCTTTCTGTCCAGAAAGGAAAATTGCATTTTTTTAGTTGGCCAATGGTCTTGCTCTACTGATCAGGCTAGCATCCAAGTTCTAGTTGTTTGTATTTAATTTTATAATGAGGATGACCAGTTCAAAAATGCGCACTGATGCGCCAACAGGCTTTGTCCTAGGAAGTTTATTAAGCTACAATGACTTTCTGGTTTCGTACTGGAGCGCTTCACTTCAAACATAGGAATACATTTCCTGTATCCTGTATCCTAGACCACTTGGGTCTAGTGGTAAAGGCACCAGGCTAGAAACCAGAAGACCAGGAGTTCAAATCCCACCTTAGGCATGAAAGCCAGTTGGGTGACCTTGGGCCAGTCATTCTCTAAGCTCGGTCCACCTCATAAGGTTGTTGTACAAAAAATACCAGTCAAAGTAGGATCAGGTATGTTCACTGCTGAGTTATTTTTAAAAATAGTGAAGGGTGTGTCACAAATCATATATCTACCCGCTATCACTCTTAACACGCAACTGATGCAAAATAAGTTTCGACTCCTGCTTCTCACAATGTACTTGAGCAACATATGTTAATAATATACAATTACAGGTAATCCTCCACTTACGACCATAGTGGAGGTCCAACATTTTTGTTGCCAAGTGAAACATTGATTAAGTGAATTTGCTGCATTTTACGATGTTTCTTGCCACAGTTGTTAAAGTGAACTACTACAGTTTAGTTAATCAAACTGTTGTTAAATGAATCTGGCTTCCCCACTGATTTTTGCTTGTCAGGAGGTCGCAAAAGGGGATTACGTGACCCCGGGGATGCTTACAACGGTCGTTAAGTGTGAAAACTGGTCATCAGTCACTTTTGCAGTGTACTGGAGGTTTTTAAGGAGAGACTGGACAGCCGTTGTATTGGTTCTCCTGCTTGAGCAGGGGCTGGACTAGGTGACCTCCAAGGCCCCTTTCAGCTCTACTCTATTCTGTAACTTTGAATGGTCACTAAGTGAACCATTGTAAGTCGAGGACTCAATGTATTATACGGGCAAGAGAACCTAAGTAGCAGACCTCGGGATCCTGGCTTGCATGGGGCTCACCCGAGTGGCCGCCGGTGTCCACGGCGGTGCCGAACAGCAGCACGTACTCCGAGAGGGAGGCATGCAGGAGGCACATGGAGCCCATCCAGCCGCCGGCATTGACGAACACCCAGCGCAGGTCCTCGTCCGGCAGCACATGGCCCGGGTGCCTCCGCCGCAGCTCCACGATGATCTTGGCGAAGGCCAGCTCATGGTCCAGGCCTGCAAAGAGGGGTGTGGGGGGGGGAAGAGAGGCACTTGAGAGCGGACGAGCACCATGGGGGTTGTAGTCCGACCGTATCCCCTCCACAGTGCCCCACTGAGCACCGCGGACATTGGAGATTACCCACATTCCCTCCTCGGAGCCTCGCCGAGCACCATGGGGACTGGAGTCCACCTGCACCTCCTCCTCCTCGGAGCCTCCCTTAACGCCATGGACATTGGAGTTCGCTCACACTCCCTCCCCAGGGCTCTGCAGAGCACCATGGGGACTGGAGTCAAACTGAAACCCTTCCTCAGAGCCTTGCTGAGCACCATGGGGGCTGGAGTTCGCCCGCACCCCCTTCTCAGAGCCTTGCCGAGCACCATAGGGACTGGAGTCCACCTGCACATCCTCCTCCTCGGAGCCTCCCTTAACGCCATGGACATTGGAGTTCGCCCACACTCCCGCCCCAGGGCTACGCAGAGCACCATGGGGACTGCAGTCAAACTGAAACCATTCCTCAAGAGCCTCGCCGAGCACCATGGACATTGGAATTCGCCCCACCCCCGCACTGACCGGCGTGGTGCTTGGCGAGGCGCGCGATCTCCTCAGGCTCGAACTCGAAGCGCCGCGAGGAGGCCCAGCCGCGCAGCGCCTGGATCAGCAGCGCCGCCACCGCCACCGCCAGGGCCAACCGCAGGCTCCGACCGGCCCAGCCCGAGCCCGGCCCGGGCAGCCACCGCATCCTCCCGCCTCTTCTTCCCGCCTAAGCCGCCGCCGCCGCCGCTGAAGAGACGCGAGAGAAGGCCGCCCACCTCAGTGAGGAGGGGGGGAGGGGCGGCCAAGGGCACGCCGCGCGCGCTGGGCAGCCCCGGCCCCGGCCAATCGCCACCCTGACGTCCCCCGACGGAGCCAATGAGCGCGGGCGCCAGCGGCGGTCGGCTCCGCCCCCCTCCACGCGCTGCTCACGTCATGCCAGGCCGCCAATCGCGCGCGAGGCGGTGACCTCGCGCATCCTCCATCAACGCCGCCCCCGCTCTCTCGAGGTCACGTGGCACCGGTCACATGATCGCGGGGAGGCGGAAGGCATGGAGGGGCTGCCAAGTTCCAGCAGCCCAACGCGCCCTCACGCCCCGCCCCTCAGGGAAATTCGGGGGCGGGGGGAGCGCCATCTAAATTGAGCAGGCGAGGGAGGGGCTTTCCATGAAAGGGGAGCCTGTTGATAGGCGGAGGAGAGGAGGAGGGGGCGGAGACTGGGAAGGGGGCGTGGTCTCTTGCCAGGAAGGCGCCACCGTCTTGCCTGGGGAAGAGGCGGAGCCTGCCCGGGAGGGGAGGGGCATTCTGGTGGGGAGGGGTGGAGCGAGTGGATCTGGGTTTTCAGAGGACGGGCCTATTGCTGAGGAGTAGGCGGGGCTATCCTAGAGGGGCGTGGCCTATGCCTGGAGAGGAGGGGCTAGTCCAGAGGGGTGGTGCCTTACTGGGTGCAGGGGAGGGGCCTGTTGCTTGGATGGAGGGTCAGGGCTTATTGCTGGAAAGGAGGGGCAAGGTCATTCTGGATGGGTGGGGCCTGTTGCTGGAGAGGAGGGGCTATCCTGGAGAGGAGGGGCCTATTGGTAGAGAGGAGAAGCTTGCCCAGAGAGGTGGGGCCTTATTGGGTGCAGGGCTGTCCTGAAGGGGTGGGGCTTATCGCTGGACAGGAGGGGCCAGGTCATTCTGGATGGGTGGGGCCTGTTGCTGGGGAAGGGGGCTAACCTGGAGGGGGGCCCTGTTGCTGGAGAGGAGCATGTTCCCACCTCCCACGCAGGGCCCTTGATCACCTGGTGGGCCCCCTTCCAGCCTCACCACCCTCATGTCTTCCCCAGAGCACCAGCACCTGCGCTACAACCCTCTGCGGGAGGACTGGGTGCTCGTTTCTGCCCACCGCATGCGGCGCCCCTGGCAAGGGCAGCTGGAGAAGCCCCCTGAGGAGGACACCCCACGCCACGACCCAGCCAACCCTTTGTGTCCCGGGGCCACGCGGGCGAACGGCAAGGTGGGCAGCCTGGAGAACAGAGGGCAGGGCCGTGGGGTCTCTGCTCCCTCCTGACCCCAACTTTAGGTTTCTTCGGGTATTTTCCCACTTCTGAATAGTTCTGCTTTTATAGCGACGTTTCGGCAGAATCCCATCTGCCATCTTCAGGCTTGTGTATTGGGTTCTTTATTAATCGTGTGTCTCAGGCTTGGCAGCCGTTTTCTGTTTGAATTTGGTGCTGACTTTGCGTTTATATTTGAATGGTTTTTTTCTTCATCCTGATTGGCTGGGAGTCTAGGTCTGTGTTTATTGGTCTTCGAGTTGCTGTGTTCTTGATTAGCTGCCAACATTGTGTTTTGTGTATTGGGCACGTGTTTGGGTTGGAGGTATTGGGGGGGGGTTGTTTGTGTCCAGGTGTTAGTTTGGATTGTGGTATAGAGATCCTTTTGTTTTGCTTTTGTTTTTGATTCTTTTGTTTTGCTTGCACTCACAAACAAAAGAATCTCTATACCACAATCCAAACTAACACCTGGACACAAACAACCCCCAAGACCTCCAACCCAAACACGCCCCCAATACAACCATGCATATATATACATATATATGTGTATATATGTATATGTGTGTGTGTATGTGTATACACACACACACACACACTATATATATATATATATATATATATATATATATATTTGTTTGAGATTTTCACGGTAATAGTAGGTGGGTAGGTCTTGTATCATACAGGGACAAGACCATACACCAAGACCTACATATATATATATATATATATATATATATATATATATATGAATGAAATACCCCTCACGCATCATCACAAAATCTCCAGAACCATAAAGCCTACAAACTTGAAATTGGGCCTGTATCTTCCTCTTGGCTTCTAGGTGCTCACTAAGAAAGGACTTTTCTAAATGACCATCAGAGCATTTAGAGTATTTCCTATATTATTATTATTAACACGCTCTGATGCTAAGGAGTTCTACTCCTCCTCTCCACCTGAAAAGAAATCTCTTCGAAGTGCAAGACAAAAGCAGAGAATTTTCAGCTTCAGTTTCAGAGCACCAAGCAGCTTTAATAGAGAACAGTTGAGCTAAGCCACGCCCAGGCTGCTTGCTGTCTCCTTGCTCACACAGCAAATGCTGTTTCAGTTTCCAAACAGCCCTCAACTCTC
Organism: Naja naja; assembly: GCA_009733165.1. Taxonomy (NCBI): domain Eukaryota; kingdom Metazoa; phylum Chordata; class Lepidosauria; order Squamata; family Elapidae; genus Naja; species Naja naja. The sequence goes on from CM019149.1 coordinate 307,179,004, forward strand.
TCACACACAGCAGGACGCTGGATGCTGGATGCTGGTAGGGAGGCAGTTTGATCTATTAGGTAGATTTTAATCCTGTATTTATTTTATACATAACGGTATTTATTATTTTAAAATAATAACGGAGGTGGTGAACATATCAAATAGAATCGTGGGAAGTAGTCCAGCCCCATAGTTCAGTCATCCTTTCCTCCTCCTATTCGTCCCATAACCACTACCCTGCAAGGTGGGCTGGATTGGGAGGGAGGGGTTGGCCCGAAGTCACCCAACCGACTGTCCTGCCTTAGCTGGGACTAGAACTCGCAGCCTCCTGGTTTGTATAAGCCAGCATTTGACCCACATCTGTATGATGTTGATGGTGCTGGCATACATGGTAATTGCTTGCCAGAGATGAGGCTGGAATCAGAGAGACCCATGGGACTCTGCAAACATCATAAATACTCAGCCAGTTGCCAAGTGTCTGAATTTTGTCCAAGTGGCCATGAGGGTGCTACAATGGTCGTAAGTGTGAAAAATGGACATCAGTGCCGTTGTAAGGTTGAGGACTATCTATAAGGCCTTGATCGCATTCAGGAAGGGGAAAAAACGTCCTGGAACCAAATAGTTGGTTATAGAATTAATACCTTGGTCTTTCTATTTGTCTCATGCAGGTAAATCCCCAGCTACGAGAGCACGTTCGTCTTTGACAATGATTTCCCTGCATTGCAGCCGGACGCGCCAGAACCTGGTAAGAGTTCCTGACTGAGCCATGAACGTTGGCTTAGTGGTCTGAGGGTTGCATGATCCCCTCTCTGTCTTCAGAAGTTACAGGGAAACTGTACTTGAAATGAGACTGGACAAAAACTTCAAATTATTTTATTCACCACATTTGCATACTTACTTTGTGTGTGTGTGTGAGAGAGAGAGTGAGAGAGGAGAGAGAGAGAGGACAGCAGAGAGATTGAGAAAGAGAGAGAAGAGGGAGGAGCAATTCCTTGCAGGTAGCTGGTCATTTGCACTCTTTTTACACAGCCCTTGAGGCCACTTGGAGATTTGCCTGTAGGACCACCTCTGTAGTGCAAGTGGATGTGGAGCCTTCTTGGCTGCAGGATGTTTTTCTGCCCTGTGTCCCTTTACTACTGAAAATAGGCACAGGCTGTTAGGGATGGCTCTGTGTCGCCTGCATCTCAAACAGAAGTGCAAATGGTTCCTGTAGTCTGCAGTTGTTGTTGTTGTTATTGTTACCTGGTTATTTGACCAACCTGGGCTGTGACCCTTTGGGGAGGGTTATTTTTAATTATTTTTAATTTATTTTATAAACGTTTGGACTTATAATTTAATCTAATTGTTTTTTAATGTATTTATTGTTCCTTGTTTTTAGTTGTAGTCATTTGAGTCTTCGGAGATGGGGCGCGTATATAAGTTCAAATAATAAATAAATAAATAAATTATAATATTTGATTTATATGCCACCCCATCTCCGGGAGGACTTATTTTTATTATTTTAATTTATTTTATAAACGTTTGGACTTAGTTTAATGTATTTATTGTTCCTTGTTTTAGTTGTAAGCACTTGAGGAGATTATATAAGTTCAAATAATAAATAAATAAATAAATTATAATATTTGGATTTATATGCCACCCCATCTCCGGGAGGACTCACTCACAAAAATAGATACACAATACATAAAACATCATTCAAAATCATATCTAATCCAAATATATTATAAAATATTAAAATGCCCCATTTTAAAATCCCCAATCCCTACCTCAATCCAGGCCGGCCCCTGGAAATGCGTTCCTGCCCCCCCACACCATTCCAAGGGTTTCCGTCCCACAGTGCGTAGCTAAAAGAGAGGTAGAGATTCTCCGCCATCCAGGTCAGGATTGTCCCAATGGTGCTTTTTCCAAGGGGCAACTGGACTTCCCTGTTTGTTTGTTTTTTCTTTTGAAGATGTTTTGCTTCTCACCCAGGAAGCTTCTTCAGTTCTGACCGGATGGTGGAGGATGGAAAGATTTATGCCCCTTGCAGTCCTCTGGGTGTTAGCGCTCTCTCTGGGACTCCTTGGGGTTGGCCGGTTGCCCTCGGGGCAGCCTGAATCCTTTCTTGCTGATGAAATTTTCTTCTCCTGCAGAGCCCGACGAACATCCCTTGCTTCGTTCGGCGTCAGCGCGAGGTGTGTGGTAAGTCTAGCTTGCTCCTGGTTCTCCTGAGCTAAGTCTCGTTAACACACACACACACACACACACACACACACACACGGTGGGAGGGGACGTCAACCCTGAAGCTGACCTGGCTGCAGCTGTAGCTTTTCTATAGGGATTTCTTTTCCCATCGCTTTCACGCAGCCTGTGAGCCAAGGGCATTCCAACTGCTGGCTGGCCAGAGGAGGAGGAGGAGGAGGAGGAGGAGGAAGGTAACCAGGCCACCAGCCAAGCACCCAGATTGGGCTACTGTGACTTAACTGTTTAGGAAATCAGGCAACTTTCACTTTCACAATATTTCTCTGGTCTTTTTAGAGTTGCCCACAGAAAGGGAGGGGGGAGCAGTGCGGCAGCTCGGAAATCGAAAGTGCATTCCATAAGTAGTTTTCAAAGATAGTAACTAGGCGACCAAAGTTCCTGCCGTGCAAAAGTCTTAACTGGAGAGCCTGATTGGTGGCTCTGGGCTATGGAGGTGTCCCATTGGAGAATATAAATTATGATACACCCGGGAAACCAGGGTCAAGGGTGACAATGAATGATGTGTCTCAGAGTCGGCTACACCCAGGCAGTGCCAGACATGTTAACTGCCAATAAATCCTTTTTAATTTTTGGAAGTTTGACTCGAGACTCATGATTTAAATGGGGGGAACTGCTAGAATCCTGACAGCTCACTTAACAACTGTCTCGCTTAACAATGGAAATTTTGGCCCTAATTGAGGTAGTAAGTCAAGACTACCTGTATATACTTCAGAAAGGAGGGGAAGGTGATGATCACAGATATGCATAACTAATAGATGACCCAATCATGAATATTCATAAGTAGCAAGCCTCGAGTTACTTCCCTTGCGCAGGTACCATTCCTATCTTCAACGAAGAGTTATTTCCTTTGTAAAAAGAAATGCCACTTGTGTGGCCATCGTAGTTTGATAAAGCCCACTGAGAACCAAGGGCTTCAAGGTTGACCCATTGGCAGAGTTTCCTTCTGGGTTTCCACCTTGCTGACATGCTCCCATCCCTCTGAGAACTTGTTTTCCTCTGGGGAATCCTTAGTCATCTCCAGAGCAGGGTCCCCCTTGGATGAATTGTGGACTTGAACTCCCTAGATTCCTGAGCCAGCACCAAGGACCCTGCATTCCTCCTCCTCCAACCCCACTCCTTTCTAGCACTGATGATGTTCACTAGTTGGGTCATGAAATGTCTGCAAGAAAAAAACCCCAAGCTCAGAGAGCACCAAGGACCCCACAGGAACCCAACATGCTGGTTGCTCCTTTTCTACTTCACCCTTTGTCTCCTTTAGGATATGGGTCACCTGCTTAGATGGAGATGGTATTTTCTGTTGTTGCCTGTCCGGATCATTCCAGAAGCCTCATTCAGTCCCTTCCTTCCTCTCTTCTCCCCAGCAAAGTCATGTGCTTCCATCCCTGGACTGACCTTACCCTGCCCCTGATGTCCCTTGCTGAGATCCGCAGGGTGATTGACAAGTGGGCGGAGATAGCGGTCGAGTTGGGTGCCTCTTACACCTGGGTGCAGGTGAGTATCTCTTCAAGGAATCCTCTCCCTTGCCCAGTTTAAGCCTACGTCGGTTGGTCCTGTGTTTTTCAACCTTAGCCACTTGCTGGCTGGCTGGGGTGTTCTGGGAGTTGAGGTCCACATGTATTCAAGGACAAGAAGCAACAGGTGGAAACTAATCAAGAAGCAGCCTAGAACTAAGGAGAAATTTCCTGACAGTTAGAACAATTAACCAGTGGAACAACCTGCCTCCAGAAGCTGTAAACGCTCCATCGATGGAGGCTTTCAAGAAGAGATTGGATTACCATTTGTCTGAAGTGGTGTGAGGTTTCCTGCCTAGGCAGGGGGTTGGACTAGAAGACCTCCAAGGTCCCTTCCAACTCTGTTATTCTATTCTATTCCTATTTCTCACCCTAACCCTCAAATACTGAAATACTGCTTTCATGGGCCCCCTTATCCTCCAGACTGGCCAAACCCAATTCCTGCAACTGTTCTGCCTGTGTTTTAGACTCCAGGCTTTTGATCCTCTTAGTTGCTCTTCTTTGCACTTTTCCCCAAAGTCTCAACCTCTTTTTTATAGTATGGTGGCCAAAATTGGTTGCATTATTCCAGGTGTGGCCTTAACTAAGGCTTTATAAAGCGGTACTAAGACTTCTTTTACATGGGGCTCCCCTTGAAGAGCACCCGGAGGCTCCAACTGGTGCAGAATGCGCGTGGTTATTTATGGGAGGCCTCGGCATGCCCATGTAACACCTCTCCTGCGCAGCTTGCACTGGCTACCGGTGGTCTTCCGGGTGCGATTCAAGGTGATGGTTATGATCTTCAAAGCGCTCCATGGCTTAGGCCCAGGGTATTTGCGAGACCACCTACTGCCGATGACAGCGTCCCACTGACCAGTGCGGGCCCACAGGGCTGGCCTCCTCAGGGTGCCATCGGTCAAACAATGTCGGCTGGTGACCCCCAGGGGGAGGGCCTTCTCTGTGGCGGCCCCTGCCCTCTGGAACGAGCTACTGTTAGAGATCCGGATTGTCCCTGACCTGAGAGCCTTTCGCTGCGCCCTTAAAACATGGTTATTTGAGCAAGCCGATCTATCCCCATGAGAAGGAGATTTTTAATTTTTTGGATTGGAATTATCATTTAAATTCTCAAAATTTACTGTTAGTTGGGCTTAAATTCTAGTTTAATCTTTATTTTAATTTTTGTACTGTATGCTTTTATTGCCCTGTAAACCGCCCTGAGTCCCTTTGGGAGAAGGGCGGTATATAAAACTAATAAAACTTAAACTTAAACTTCAGGTGATTTTGATTCTGTGCCTCTGTTTCTACAACCAAAGATTGTATGAGCTCTTTTGGCTGCTGCTGCTGCACTCGGCTGGCTCAGGTTTAAGGGATCGTCCACTAGGACTCCAAGGTCCTGTTTTTGAGCCAGGTCTCGCCTAATCGGTACTTGCACCTTTGCTTGCTCCTGTCCAGGTGTAAAACCTTGCTTTTCTCCATCTTAAATTTCATGTTGTTCAAATCTGTCAAGATCTTTCTGGACCCTGAGCTTGTCTTCTCGGGTGTTGGCTAGTCCTGCTAGCTTAGTTGACCCCTAAGTTGGGTTCCTGACTTCTGCTGAGCAAACCAGGGGTTTCCAACCTTGGCAACCTTAAGACTTGTGGACTTCAACGCCCAGAATTCTGGGAATTGAAGTCCTCAACGTTGCCTGAGGAATTCTAGGAATTGAAGTCCTCAACGTTGCCTGAGGAATTCTGGGAATTGAAGTCCTCAACGTTGCCTGAGGAATTCTGGGAATTGAAGTCCTCAACGTTGCCTGAGGAATTCTGGGAATTGAAGTCCTCAACGCTGCCTGAGGAATTCTGGGAATTGAAGTCCTCAACGTTGCCTGAGGAATTCTGGGAATTGAAGTCCTCAACGTTGCCTGAGGAATTCTGGGAATTGAAGTCCTCAACGTTGCCTGAGGAATTCTGGGAATTGAAGTCCTCAAGTCTTAAAGTGGCCAAGGTTGGAAACCCCTGGAGCAACTCCTGTTGTTTTGTTTGTTGGTTTGTCTCCATGTTTGTTTTGCTTTCCAGATCTTTGAGAACAAGGGAGCCATGATGGGCTGTTCGAATTCCCACCCTCATTGTCAGGTAAGCAGATTCTTTCCTTAAATTTAGCCACAGAGCTTAAATTGCCCCAGGTCTGATGATCAGAATATTATTTTTTTAAAAAAATAATTTCATTCAAGCCTCTCTGGTTTGCCGAAGTTTGAAGCTATTAAATTATCCAGAAGTGGAAGGGCAGGGCATAAATTATTCCTGGGACTGATTATTCAGAGGGTTTTTGTTCAATTCCACATCTTTGCGGTTTTGATGGAGATGCTTGTCTGGGGAGGCCTTTGATCCAGAGACTTCAAAGGAGATTCTTATTTTCCCCATTTTTCCTCCTTTTTGAAGCCTGACAGGTGAGGTCAGTTGAGGGGTGGTAGAGTGGGTGGGGTCTCTTGCTGAAATGGGAGTGGAGGTTAGCCAAGGATTCGTTTTCATCTGTTCTTTGCAAGGAGCAGGTATGGAATATCGGTGTAAGGAAGTTTTCCTTTAGACAAATCGTATTATTATTATTATTATTATTATTATTATTATTATTATTATTATTATTTATTGGACTTATATGCCACCCTTCTCCCTAGGGACTCAGGGTGGCTCACAGTAAAAATACACAATACAAATTAAATTAATTAAAACACTATTAAACCCCAAGCCCAATAAACTCTAAAACCAATAAAACTAATTTTAGATACAGTTAAAACCCACCCCGCTTCCCCTCAGTCCAGGCCGGATTGCTGAAAGAACCAGGTCTTTAGGTCGCGGAATGGAGGTCCGGGGCCAATCGGAGCCCCAAGGGGAGCTGGTTCCACAGAGTGGGTGCTCCCACAGAGAAGGCCCTCCTCCTGGACAGTTGGTCCTCGCCACACATAACAAAGCCCAACATTTCTGTCGCTAAGCGAGACATTGATTAAATGAACTTTGATCCGTTTTTACGACCTTTCCTGCCACCGTTGTTGAGTGAATCACTGCCATAACGGTTGTTCAGCGAGTTCTGGCTCCCCCCCCCTGGTTTGGGCTTGTCAGAAGGTCCCAAAAGGGGATCATATGACACCCCCCCCCCAGGACACCGTCATAACTATGAGTCAGTTGCCAAGCATCTGAATTTGGATCACATGACCATGGGGATGCAGGCAATGGTCATGAAGTGTGAAAAGCTACCATAAGCCACTTTTTTCCGGTGCCGTCGTGACTTTAAACGGTCACTAAACGAAAACGTTGTGTTTTATTTACGTAGCACTGATGATGTTACCTAGTTGGGTCATGAAACGTCTGCAAGAAAACCACCAAGTTCAGAGACACCCAAGGACCCCACAGATCATCATCTCCTCCTCCTCCTCCTCCTCCTCCTCCTCCTCCTCCTCCTCTATCATCTCCCTTCTAGCACTGATGATGTTACCTAGTTGGGTCATGAAACGTCTGCAAGAAAACCACCAAGTTCAGAGACACCCAAGGACCCCACAGATCATCATCATCTCCTCCTCCTCCTCCTCCTCCTCCTCTATCATCTCCCTTCTAGCACTGATGATGTTACCTAGTTGGGTCATGAACGTCTGCAAGAAACCACCAAGTTCAGAGACACCCAAGGACCCCATAGATCATCATCTCCTCCTCTCCCCTCCTCCTCCTCCTCCTCCTCTTCCTCCTCCTCTCTCCTCCCTCCTCTCTATCATCTCCCTTC
>CM019149.1:307187460-307204674 GCA_009733165.1 Naja naja
AACAGGCCAAAGTTACAAAGGATTAAGAACAGACTAAAAGATTGTTTGGGGGTGGCGGGAGGGGGAGGGGAGCAGTGGTGGTGCCTTCTCTGTTAATCTACCAACCACCACCAGCCAGCATCTTCGTTGGGCTCCCATGCCAGCCAGCATACCCAGGTTTTAAGGCCCTTCCTGAAGGCCAAGAAGACGGGGGGCTGGATCTCACCTCTGGTGGCAAGCTGTTCCAAATGGCAGGAGCCACAGCAGAGAAAGCCCTTCTCCTGGACCCCACCAGCAGGAATTCCATGTGTCAGGGTTCCAACGGATGCCCTAATTAATTCATGAGCCTCAAGCCAGGTTTCAAAAGAAATCCAATTATTTATTAGGAGCAACCTGTCGGCACTACTTTTCCCAAGTGCAGTCAGCTCTGCCCCATGTAATTTACTGCCCACCTATGACCCTGTTTGCCCCCTCCTCCCAGGGTGTGTCATAAATCACATTCTCCAACGGAGCACTTTCCCAGGCTGTAGAAAACAGGCCTCTTGTATCTGTAGAAAGGTATGCATGGAATAGAATAGAATAGAATAGAATAGAATAGAATAGAACTTTATTACAGTCTTAGACCAGCAATAGACATCACTATTTACAATATATATAAAAAAGTACTGACACATTATAATACATTAATAGTGGATTAAAACATCCCTGTTAAGAAAATACAGGTTCTCAAACAGTTAGGGGCACTCCCTGGTTTATATGAGTGGAGAGCCAATAAGTATGTGTGTAAATATCATTTTCCAAAGATTGTTCTATCTCCCAAAATTGGCACAAATTGACAGCTATAATTCTGTAACCTGCCTGAAGGTTTGTGTGGAATGTGCTTCTGGTCATAGCAACCTAGCTTCTCCATCAGTTCTTCCCCCCTCCTGCCTTTGGCAACTCAAAAGCAATCCAGGAATGCTTTACGAGGTGACATCTTGGCTAATGAGGTTCGATAGCAGGCAACTTTCGAGATTTTAAAATTGTCGGCCACCTTCCCCCTGGCTGAGAACCATGGATTAAAAACGAGCATCTGAAACGCCTTTACATATTGGCTCTTTAAAGGAAGGGTCTCCAACCATGGCCGCTTTAAGACTTGCGGACTTCAACTCCCAGAATGCCTCAGCCAGGCATGCTGCCTTGGGAATGCTGGGAATTGAAGTCCACAGGTTGTAAAGGGGCCTTAATTCCCCCTCCCACTCTGCCTTGGGTGTTGGTTTTATGGATTCTCTTCTCATCCTGGCTGTCTCCTTCCTTTTCTGCACCCCAGGGAGAAAATCCTGCTACAGCTGGCACCCAACCCTTCTCCCTTGTGCTAAAAATCTGATTTTTCTGCTCCCTTTGCTGCCTCTTCCCCACAGGAGCTCCGACGGGGCCGTACCTGGAGGCCGACTGCAGGCACTGGCAGCTCCACGCCCATTATTACCCTCCTCTCCTCCGTTCCGCCACCATCCGTAAATTCATGGTGGGCTACGAGATGCTGGCTCAGGCCCAAAGGGACCTGACCCCAGAGCAGGTGAGGGGGAGCTAGGAGACGGGCTGGAAGTGCTGGAAGGGGCTGGGGCCCACCTGCCTTTGAAAGAGGTTTTAAATAAAGCAGAATATTTGTAGCTCGGGATGGAAATGAGGGGACCTGGGTGCTCTCTGAGCTGGGTTGGTTTCTTGCAGACGTTTCATGACCCAACTAGGGAACCTCATCAGTGCTAGAGGGGAGTGGGGATTGTGGAGAGGAGGAGGACTGTGGGGTCCTTGAGGCTCTCTGAGCTTGGGGGTTTTCTTGCAGACATTTCATGACCCAACTAGGTGACATCACTGCTAGAAGGAATGGGGTTGGAGGAGGAGGAGGAGGAGGAAGAAAAGGAAAGGACTATGGTGTCACTGATATTTCCTGAACCTAGTTAATTGTGAAGTCCTTGGTGCTTTCTGAGCTTGGTTGTTTTCTTGCAGACGTTTTCTGACCCAACTAGGTAACATCATCACTGCTAGTTGAGTCATGAAACGTGTGCAAGAAAACAACACAGCTCAGAGAGCACCAAGGAGCTCTCTAGTTTAAAATTTCAGCATTTAGTGGCTGGACTCATCCGTGGGAATGGGCAAGGAGAGGCTGAGGGTTGGAAGAGGAAGGGGGACCATCTAGTTCTCTGGGGATTTAAGTGGCCTTTAAGTAGGCACTGCTGGGGCTACCCATCTTCACAGTTGGTGACCAAACACTGCTTTTGGGACTATTAAAGTTGCTAAGCAAATGCAGAGTTCTAGGGAGATAGGTCTTCAAACCTTTAAGACTTGGGGACTTCAACTCCCAGAATCCCTCGGCCTTAAGTTTGGAGACTTCAGTTCCCAGAATCCCTCATCCTTAAGACTTGTGGACTTCAACTCCCAGAATCCCTTAGCCTTGGGGACTTCAACTCCCAGAATCCCTCAGCCTTAAGATTGGAGATTCAACTCCCAGAATTCCTCATCCTTAAGACTTGTGGACTTCAACTCCCAGAATCCCTCAGCCTTAAGACTTGGGGACTTCAACTCCCAGAATCCCTCAGCCTTAAGACTTGTGGACTTCAAGTCCCAGAATCCTCAGCCTTAAGATTGGAGACTTCAAGTCCCAGAATTCCTCAGATTTAAGACTTGGGGACTTCAGCTCCCAGAATCCTCCAGCCTTAAGACTTGGGGACTTCAACTGCCAATATCCCTCAATTCCATGCTGGCTGAGGAATTCTGGGAGTTGAAGCCCACAAGTCTTAAAGTTGCCAAGTTTGAAGTCCCCCTTTAATAGAATGTGAAAATAATTGAAGGAGCCAGGAAGGACTTCCTGAGTCTTGTTCCCTTTTTGGGGTGGGGCAGCATTCAGCAAAGACCCCCTCATCCTGGGAAGGAGGAAGGCCCCTGTGTTCACCTCTTCCCTTCTCTTCCCTCCATGCCCCTTTTTCCTCACAGGCCGCTGAACGCTTGAGGAATCTTCCTGAGCATCATTACAAGCTGGGCACCAAGGAGGCACCTTAGGGCAGGTGATGGCTCCATCTGCCCTCTTTGGTGTGGAGCAGTTGGACAATCCTTAGAAGCTGACCAAGAGAGCGATCCCAGCTGGAGAGTAGAGGGGCCTGTCCTTGGGGGCGGCTGAGAACTTCCCCCAGGAATTGCCTGACCTCAGGCCGAATGCCAGTTCGGCTGCCCGACTCCACTAAGGCGGTGATGCTGGTGACCAGTTAAGCCAGGACCTCTTCCCTTCTTGAAAGTCCTCTGCAGAACTGGAGGCTCTGTGTCCTGTGTGCCCACAAGAGGGAAAAGTGAGGGGACCCCTCTCCTCAATATCAAGTCTGTACCACTTCTGATGATGGATGGGTGAGGATTCCAGCAATCGCCCTAAATAAATCATGATTTTCAAGCCAAACTTCAATAAACTTCAAAGGATTTATTAGAGGTGACATGCTGGCACTGTCCTGTATGAAGCCAACTCTGGCATATGTCATTTACAGTCCCCTGTGGCCTCTGTGACACCCCCGGGTGTGTCATAAATCAGATTCTCCAATTGAGCATGTTCACGGGCTGGGTATCATGTTCTCCAATTAAATTTATTCATGTTCTCCAATTAAATGTATTTGTAGGCAAAAGCTCTGGTAGTTTAGTTATAATCTTTTAAAGATAAGAGTTGGAATGTACTTCCGCTTCCAAACTGCTGCACTGCTGTTCCAGATTTCCTTCTTCCCCCCACCCTTTTTATGGCAACTACTAAAACAAGCATAGGAATGTTTTATGAGTTGACATTTGGCTCCTCTCACTTCTTGAAGGTGACCTGTATTAAGCAAAAACAAATTGAGTGCAGATATAAAATTTAGGGTTGCTATAAGGCGATCAGCGTGGACATTCCTACTCTTTACCCAAGAGGCCTCTGATAATGAGAAGTCCTTTCACTTGATTTGCTGTTAGGATTCCAGCAATTGCTCTAATTAAATCATGATTCTTGAGCCAAACTTCAAGAAGCTTCAAAGGATTCACTAGAGGGGACATACTGGCACTGCCCTGTATGAAGCCAACTCTGGCCTACATCATTTACAGTCCCCTGTGACCCTGTTTCCCCCCTGGGTGTGTCATAAATCAGATTCTCCAATTGAGCACGTTCACAGGATGGGTGTCATCAATCACGTTCTCCAATTAAATATATTCATGGGCAAAAACTCTGGTATTTTAGCTACAATCTTTTAAAGATAAGAGTTGGAATGTACTCTTGCCTCCAAACTGTTGCACTGCTCTTCCAGATTTCCTTCCTCCCTCCCCCTTTTTTATGGCAACTACTAAAACAGGCCTAGGAATGTTTTCTGAGTTGGGATCTCTCCTCTGCCCAGGTCCTGAGAGTTGGCGCTATTAAATCAGGATATTTCAAGGGTGAGTCTCTTTTTTTCTGAACTCTCCCCAAATGATGCCAGATAGAGTGCAAAGAAGAACAACGAAGATGAACATGGGTCTGGAGCAGTGGTGGGTTTCCCCCCCTCAAAATGTCCTACTGGTTTGTAGAGCTCGCTTCGCTTGTGCGTCTGCAGGGCTCGAACACTGCCCTCTGCATCAATGCTGGTGAGCTGTGCTGTTTTTTTTAGCTCAGCTGAGGTGCGGCAATCTATTCTACTGTGCAAATCAGCTGAGCTAATAAACAACAGAATATAAGGTAAGAGCAGGTGGGGAGGGTGGCAGCCAGAGATGGTATTTGCCGGTTCTCCAAACCAGTCAAAATTTTTGCTACCGGTCTGCCAGAACCGTTCCGAACCGGCTGAATACCACCTCTGGTCTGGAGGCTAAACCTTACGATGAAGAGCCAAGGAAACTAGGTATGTGTGATGACCCAAAGGGGCGTGGCACAAAGGCAACACAGTCACATAAGCAAGAAGAATCCCTTTATTATCTCCAGGTTTGCCCCCAATGTCCAGGTTACCTTCAACTGGAGAAAAACTCTCCCAGGAACAGCCTTTTGACTGCAGAAAACAAGGTACATACAGACTGTAACTAAAAATCCATGCAGACTATGCTGCAGTAATTAACTTGACACGGCAGGAGAAGGAATTGCAGACTTGAAAGCCCAGCAACACACAAAGTTTGGGAAGACACAAGGACACAGATAAGCTACGATGATACAAGATAAAGTCACTTTTGCTCAGAGCTAAGGTGCGGCTTCGCTAGCAGTGGTGGCTCTTCCGTCCCAAGGACCGGCTCGTAGATTTCCACTGCTCTCCTCTGCCGTCTGTGCATCCGTGGATCAGGCACTGAACCCAGCTGTTCCTCCTCTTCCTCGTCAGCCACTTCTAGACTTGGGGGCTGTTGACTCTCCATCGGAGGACTGACAGATGGCCCAGGCTCTGCCTCTTTCTCTCGGCCAGCTCCATTCCCTCTTCACCCTCTGAGCTCCCGTCCTGAGGACCGGCCCATAGATTTCCACTGCTCTCCTCTGCCGTTTGTGCATCTGTGCATCAGGCACTGAATCCAGCTGTTCCTCCTCTTCCTCATCAGTCACCTCCAGACCTGGGGGCTGTTGGCTCTCCATTGGAGGACTGACAGATGGCCCAGGTTCTGTCTCTGTCTCTGTCTCTGTCTCTCTCTCTCTCTGCTAGCTCCATTCCCTCTTTCCCCTTGGAGCTCCCAGGTTGCCCTGGCGTTGACCCTGATTCCTCCTCCTCCTCCTCCTCCTCCTCCTCCTCCTCCTCCTCCTCCTCCTCCTCCTCCTCCTCCTCCTCTGCTGGAGGGGCCAGTGGCCAATGGGCCACAACACCCAGCTGCTCTTCCATGCCGCTCAGCCCAGACAGCAGCTAAGCGCTCACTCAGGAGCACTTGAAGTCAATAATATATTTCATATTCGAAAAGGGAATCTAAATATGTATATTATTTTTTTCCTCCTTCTCCTGGAGTAATAAAGGCTTTGATTTGTTTTGAAGGTGTGATGTTTTATTCATTTTGAGACTCGCGATAAAATGATTGGAAGAGGCTGGCTGGAGGGAAAGGATGAAACGTTTTGTTTAAAAAAGGTCCTTCTTGATTACTTTAAAAAAAGGGGGTTTAGAAATGCCGTCTGACAGCCAGCCTTTTCTTGTAGCCCTTGATGGATGGCCACCTTTGAGCCCAAAATTGATGTCGTTAAGTGAGGCATTGGCTAAGTGAGTTTTGCCCCATTGTACAACCTTTTTTTTGCCAAAGTTGTTAAGTGAATCACGACAGTCATTAAGTGAGTCACATGGTTGTGAAGTGAATCTGACTTCCCCATGGACTTGGCTTGTCAGAAGTTCACAAAAGGGGATCACATGGCCACCATCATAAATATGAGCCAGTTGCCAAGCATCTGATAAGAGTTTATTGTCATCATATTCTGTGAGCACACTGGCACACATTAAGAATGAAATTCTGTTGCCTGCTCAAAAGTGTACACATACATAACACAGAGAGAGAGAGAGGGGAATGGATACATGATAATGGATGGATAGATATAGAATGGATGGATAGCTGCATGATTTGATAGATTGATAGATCAATTGATCAGTAGATGCATATGTATTAGACATTAGAGAGAGATGATTGATAGTAGATAAATGATTGATAGATGATTGATAGGTGATAGATGATAGGTAGATGATAGATGATAGATGATTGATAGATGATTGATGATAGATTGATGATAGATGATATTTAGATGATAGATGATATTTAGATGATAGATGATGATAGATGATATTTAGATAATAAATGATGATAGATGATTGATAGATGATACATAGTTGATACATAGATGATACATAGATAAATGATAGATGATTGATAGATGATAGATATAGATAGATAATAAAGTATAGATGATGATAGATGATACATAGATGATACATAGATGATTGATAGATGATTGATAGATGATATAGATGATAAATGATAGATGATTGATAGATGATACATAGATGATTGAAAGATGATTGATAGATGATAGATATAGTTAGATGATAAATGATAGATGATTGATAGATGATACATAGATGATACATAGATGATACATAGATGATGATAGATGATTGATCGATGATAGATATAGATAGATGATAAATGATGATGATACATAGATGATAGATAGATGATTGATCGATGATAGATATAGATAGATGATAAATGATGATAGATGATACATAGATGATACATAGATGATACATAGATGATACATAGATGATTGATAGATGATAGATAGATGATAGATGATAGATAGATAAGACAGATAGATAGATGATAGATAGATGATAGATAGATAGATAGATAGATAAGAGGGAGAGAGAGAGAGAGAGAGAGAACTATGGCTATTCCAAGTCCTGAAGGTTTGCAATAACAATTTGGCTTCTGGGCCAGGACTGGGACGCCCCAGATCTGTCATATTTTCCCTGGGCAGGAACCCAAATCCAGCTGAGTTTCATCCCCCCTGACTTAGCAGAAGCATGTCTGCCCTCCCTTCAAAGCAGCTCAGCTGGAAAGCTGGAATGGGGTGGGGGTGGGGAATGGACAGAGGACAGTTGCAGAAAGCCAGAAGGACAAAAGGAAAGGAAGGGAAGAGAACCAGGATGTGGAAAAAGAGCCAGAAGAGCCGCTGTTGAAAGAGACATTTATTTGTTTGTCAAACATGAGCAGGATAGCAAGTATACATAGGAACATGCGCAAGAACAAAGGGAGTAAATGCAGATAAATGGGGACTTCTGCTCTCCTCTGTTCACAGGAGGCTCCTGCAAATTCAGTTTTGATTTTCCACCCCCCATAAGCAGCTCGTCATCTCCACCAATGGAGGTGGAATATTACACAGGCAAGCTTTAAGAATTGCTAGCCTTCTTTTGCGAAGCTTCTCGCTAACAACCAGATGACTGCAGCAAATATAAACCGTTCCATCCCCCACCATTCAATCACAACTGAAGAAGCTTCTTAGATAAGAAGTGATAGTCCTGAAGAGAAATTCACAGACAGACAGACAGACACAGACAGAATAACAGGGTTGGAAGTCTTGGAGGTCTTCTAGTCTGACCCACTGCTCAGGCAGGAAACCCTATACCATTTTATTTAATTAGACTTTATTTATTTAATTAGACTAACCATTTAGACAAATGGTTGCCCAATCACTTCTTAGAAGCCTCCAGTGATGGAGCACTGACAACTTCTGGAGGAAAACTGTTCCACTGGTTAAATTGTTCTCACTGTCAGGAAATTCCTCCTTAGTTCCAGGTCGCCTCTCTCCTGGATCAGTTGCCACCCGTTGCTTCTTCTCCTGCCTCCGGGGGCTTTGGAGAATAGCTGGACCCCCTCTTCTTTGTGGCAGCCTCTCAAACACTGGAAGACTGCTATTATGTCACCCCCTAGCCATACCCAATTCTTGCAATCGTTCTTCATATGTTTTGGCCTCCATTCATCCTGGTTGTTCTTCTCTGCACCCTTTCCAGAGTTTCAACATCTTTTTTATGCTGCGGTGACCAAAACTGGGTGCAATATTCCTGGTGTGGCCTTACTAAGGCTTTATAAAGCAGTGCTACATACTTAACAGATAACAGATAATCAGCGCTGGAAGGGACCTTGTAGGTCATCTAGTCCAACCCCCCCCACCCAAGCAGGAGACCCTACACCATTTCTGACAGGTGGCAGTCCAGTCTCTTCTTGAAAGCCTCCAGGGATGAAGCTCCCACAACTTCTGAAGGCAACTTCTGTTCCATTGAATGTAGAATACAAGAGTTAGAAGGGACCTTGGAGGTCATCTAGTCCAACCCCATGCCCCGCCCAAGCAGGAGACCCTACACCATTTCTGACTGAAGGCAGTCCAGTCTCTTCTTGGAAGCCTCCAGGGATGAAGCTCCCACAACTTCCGAAGGCAACTTCTGTTCCATCGGTTGATTGTTTTCACTGTCAAGTAAATTCCTCCTTATTTCCAGGTTGAATCTCTCCTTGGTCCGTTTCCATCCATTGTTCCTTGTCTGGCCTTCAGGTGACTTGGAGAATAGCTTGACCCCCTCCTCCTCTCTGGGGCAGCCCCTCAAATATTGGAAGGCTGCTGTCCTGTCTCCCCTTCGTGTGATCTTGGTTCTGTCCCCCTGTTAATGCAGCCTAGAATTGCATTGGCTTTTTTGACTGTGGCCGCAAAAAATGAAGAAAGACCAGTTGCCTTTTGAAAAAGCCCCTTTGGGGCAACCATGACCTGGATGACTGAGAATCTCCATAAGCCTTAAGCTTCAGGAGGAAATAAATCCATTTCCCCACCTCCACCAGAGGAGGTTTATGGAGAACCAGCAGAAATATTTTCCTTTATGCTTTTGGAAGACCTGCCCTGGGGGTTAATGAATGGAAACGGCCGGCTGATTCTCTGCAGAATCCTTTGCCTCTCACCCTCCCCAAACTGACCTGATCCTGCAATGCTAACAGCTTGCAAAGGCCGTGCCTGGAGTATTTAGGAGTTATCTGGCTGCTAATGGGAGTCACTGCTTATTTCTCTCTCTCTCTCTGCATCTAAATGGTCAGGTTTATTTTTAAAGGCTCGTTTGTAATTAATCTTTACACTGCCAGAAGGAATTGAGATTCGTGGGGGCAGCAAAGGGGTGGCAGAAGCAGGTGTGTGTGTGTGTGGGGGCAATCAGATCGGTGTTCTGACAAACACAACAAACCCTATGAAGTTGAAACAATGATTCCTATATCCTATATCGCAGCCCAGGCAAAATTTTTCTCTCTCTCACCACAGGCTAACAAGTCTGTCCAGCAGGGAGATGAATAATTGCCTGCCACACCCAGTCATCTCTGCCCCCTGCCTTTTATCCCCGGAGCTAGGGTGCGGCCTGTCTAGCAGTGGTGGCTTTTCCATCCCAAGGACCAGCCCATAGATTTCCACTGCTCTCCTCTCCTCTGCCTTTTGTGCATCCGCATGTCAGGCACTGGACCTGGCTGTTTCTCTTCCTCATCAGCCATGTCCAAACCTGGGGGCTGTTGACTCTCCTTCTGTGGGCTGACAGATGATCCAGGCTCTGCCTCTGTCTGTCTCTCTCGGCCAGCTCCATTCCTTCTTCCCCCTTGGAGCTCCCGTCCTGAGGACCGGCCCATAGATTTCCACTGCTCTCCTCTCCTCTGCCTTCTGTGCATCCATGCATCAGGCACTGGGCCCAGCTGTTCCTCCTCTTCCTCATCAGCCACCTCCAGAACTGGGGCTGTGAATCTCCTGATGACTGCCCAGGTTCTCTCTCTCTCTTTCTCTCTCTCTGCCAGCTCCATTCCCTCTTCCCCCTTGGAGCTCTCAGGTTGCCCTGATGCTGAATCTGATTCCCACCCCCCCCCCCCCCCCCCTCCCCTCCCCCCTCCTCCTCCTCCTCCTCTGATTTGGCTGCTGGAGGGTCCAGTGGCCAATAGGCCACAAGAATTGGCCACAGGTTCCTCCCGTGGCCTTGGGGTCCTTGCTCTTGCCCCCACCCCCAGTGAGCTGTTGGCCAGAGTGAAAAAGCCAATCGAGGAACTGAGGAATGACAGAAGTCTTTTGTTTGTACAGAAGCAGGAAGATTTTTATGCCGTACAATTGAACACATTTATATAATTGAGCTGAAATCCTTCGAAGAGTTGCAGGAAGTGGACATGTCTGGTCTAACGAAGAGAAGGACTCAGAATGACATGATAGCAGTGTTTCAATATTTGAGGGGTTGCCAAGAAGAGGAGGGGGTCAATCTATTCCCAAAGCACCTGAAAGCAGGACAAGAAGCAATGGGTGGAAACTCATCAAGGAGAGAAGCAACCTGGAACTCAGGAGAAACTTCCTGACAGTGTGAAGACAGTTAGTCAGCAGAACAACTTGCCTCCAGAAGTTGTGGGTTTTCACGGGAGGTTTTTAAGAAGAGACTGGACAGCCACTTGTCACAAATTGTATACAGACTCCTGCTCGAGCAGGGGGTTGGACTAGAAGACCTCCAGGGTCCCTTCCCACTCTTCAATGTTCTATGGGGCAGCTAAGTGGTGGGGATGGTCCCATCGCCATCTCTTCCAAGGACGGTGCTGCAGGCCTTCAGCTGGCCCTGAGGCAGCAGGACAACCGAGTCCTTCCTTTGTACGCCTGCCTTGGGCTGAGGGTTGGGCTAGAAGACCTCCGTGGTCCCGTGTGTGTGTGGGTGTGTGTGTGTGTGAAAGAGCGGTTCTCCAAGCTTGGTGAGAAGTGAGAGGTGAAGCCGGTGAGCCGGGTCCTTCTGTGTCTCTGGGGTGAAAGACCGGCTGGTGATGCCCCCCTCCCCACAGTAGGTTGGGATGAGAGAGATGGACTGGCTTAAAGTCACCAGCCGCTCTCCTATGTAAGGCAGGACTAGAATTCACCTTCTTCTGGTAATGGGCTCAAATTCATTCAAACAAGCTTACAAACTTCAGGTGGGAGTAGAACTCACAGTCTCCTAGTGATTGGTCCAAAGACACCCAGCCGGCCTTTGTGCCTAAGGCAGGACTAGAACTCACAGTCTCCTAGTGATTGGCCCAGAGTCACCCAGCTGGCTTTTGTGCCTAAGACCAGACTAGAATTCACAGTCTCCTAGTGGTTGACCCAAAGTCACCCAACTGGCTTTCATCCCTAAGGCAGGACTAGAACTCACCATCTCCTGGTGATTGGCCAAAGTCACCTAGATGCCTTTCATGCCTAAGGTGGGACTAGAACTCACCATCTCCTGGTTTTTGGCCCAAAATTTCTCTGCCAATTTTTCTGCCTAAGGCAGGACTAGAACTCACTGTCTCCTAGTGACTGGCCCAAAGTCACCCCACTGACTTTCCTGCCTGGATTAGAACTCACCAACTCCTGGTTTCTAGGCCAACATCATAACCACAACTGGTTCTCTCATTTTCTTGGGCTTTCTAGAGTCTTTGCTTTTCAAAAATCGCACCATGCCGATTTGTCTGTCCGCTACACACCCGAATGTCCAGAGGATGGAAGAGGATCCATCATCAGAAAACTTTCATTTTTCCTTTATCGGACCATGCATAAAATTTTGTGTTCACCATTGTGGGTGCTCTTTTCCCTCTCTCGCTCCCTCCCTCTCTCTCTTAAAACACAATCCCCCCCTTCTCCGCTTGGAGGACCGAAAATGCATCTGAATGAGGAAGATGAGAGTTAATTGTAGCTTTCAACCCATTTCTTCTGGGTCCAGGAAATTACTTAATGGCCATCGTGGTCAGGCATCATCATAAAACCACTAAATGGTGCTTGGTTGGCAATTTGCATCAGGTTGGATTGACAGGAGGGGACCCATAAGACAGAAAATAGAGATGCTGCATTAAATCAGGTCCGAATCAGCTGATTTTTCTAGGGTTGGACCTTAAATGCAGTTAGTCCTCAACATAAATCAGTTTATTTAACAACCAAAGTTAAAACAGCTCTGAAAATAATCTAAATGTCAACTCGTAAAGCTTTCCTGGACTGCTATTGAGTTGCCATAGGCAGGAGCAGGGAGAAGCTCGGTTGCTATGACCAGAAGCACATTCCATGCATACCTCCCAGATTACTAGAGCAAGCCGGAAAGGTGTGTTTTCCACAGCCCACGAGAAAGTGCTTCATTGGAGAATGTGATTTATGACACACCCTGGGAGGAGGGGGGGAGAAAACAGGGTCATACGTGGGCAGTAAATTACGTAGGGCAGAGCCAACTACACTTGGGAAAAGTGCCAACATGTTGCTCCTAATAAATAATTGGATTTCTATTGAAACCTGGCTCGAGGCTCGTGAATTAATTAGGGCATCCATTGAAACCCTGACACTAAATGGAGTTCACAATCCGTTGCAGCCAACTCTGTGGCCAGCTGACCAAAATTCGGATGCTTGTAACTGGCTGTTCTTGACTTATGAACCACAATTGAGCCCAACATTTCCGTTGCTAAATGAGACAGTTGTCAACTCATAAAATATTTCTATGGTCTTTTTAGAGTTGCCAACAGAAAGGGGGGGGGGAAGAGCAGTGCAGCAGCTTGGAAACTGAAAGTGCATTCCATAAATGTTTTTCAAAGATAGTTCCTAGGCGACTGAAGTTTCTGCTGTGCAAAATTCAAACGGACAGCATGATTGAGGACTCTTGGTTATGGAGGTGTCCCATTGGAGAATATGCATTACGATACACCCAGAGGGTGTGGGGGAGAAAACCAGGGTCGAGGGTGACAATGAATGATGTGCCTCAGAGTTGGCTGTACCCAGGTAGTGCTGACATGTTAACTGCCAATAAATCCTTTGGAAGTTTTGGAAATTTGGCTCGAGATTCAGGATTTAAATGGGGGGAACTGCTGGAATCCTGACAACAGTTGTTAAGAGAGTTTTGCCCTGTTTTACAACCTTTTCTTTTTTTGCAACAGTTAAGTGAACCACTGCAGTTGGGCTTTATTATTATTATTATTATTATTATTATTATTATTATTATTGTTATTATTATTTAGACTTGTATGCCTCTCTCCCTAAGGACTCAGGGTGGCTCACAGAATAAAATACAATACAATAAATTAACTAAAAAATAATTAAACAGTACAAGCCTAATATTAAACATTAAAACTATTAAAACCATTAAAATTATTTAAAAGAACCCCCCTCCCCTCTTGGCTCAGTCCAGGCCGGCCTGCTGAAATAACCAAGGCTTGGCTGGTCAGACGGTTGCAAAAGGGGTTCACGTAACCCTGGGGACACTGCCACCGTCATAAATGTGAATCAGTTGCCAAGCGTCTAAATATTTTGATCAGGTGACCATGGGGATGCTGCAATGGTCGTAACTGGGAAAACTGTGACACTCACATTTTCCAGGACCATCGTAACTTTGAACGGTCACTAAATGAACTGCTGTATATGGAGGATTACCTGTATTTATGATGGTGGCTATCCCGGGGGTCACATGATCCCTCTTTTGCAAACTACTGACAAGCAAAATCAATGGGGAAACCAGATTCACTTAACAACTGGGTTACCCACTTAACAATGACAGTGATTCATTTAATGATGGTGGCTAGAAGCACTGTAAAAAGATTAAGGGAAAGGTTCCCCTCCTTGTACATCCGTGCTCCTTGTTTCCAGCTCTAGGGGGGCGGTCGGGTGGGATTCAAAAATTTTAACAACTGGTTCTGTGGGCGTGGCTTAGGTGGTGGGCATGGCTTGGTGGTCATGTGACAGGGTGGACATGGCTTGGTGGTCATGTTATTGGCTGGGCGTGGCCAACTCAATATCACTCACATCGAGGCACGCATCTCCTCGCCTGGCCTCTCGTGACTGTGGGGATGCTGCAACAGTCGTAAGTGTGAAAAACGGTCATAAGTCACTTTTTTCAGTGCCATTGTAACTTTGAATGGTCACTCCACACAAGCAAAGTACCAGCAAAGGAGGGGAAAAAACTCCAGAGACATTCCTGAGACAGGAAGTCTAATCCTGCCAAG
This sequence comes from Naja naja, assembly GCA_009733165.1. Lineage (NCBI taxonomy): Eukaryota > Metazoa > Chordata > Lepidosauria > Squamata > Elapidae > Naja > Naja naja. The sequence goes on from CM019149.1 coordinate 307,201,867, forward strand.
AATGTAATAAGGGTTAACGGAGAGGCAGTTTCTGTAAGCAACACCAGAATGTTTCCTTCCTGCCTTCCTTACAGGATTAGCCCAGTGATTTCTTCTAACAACCGGTTCTCCGAACTGCTTAGAATGTCAACAACCGGTTCTAGCGAATAGGTGCGAACTGGTAGAATCCCACCCCTGGGGGTGGTGCTCATCTCTGTTCCAAAGCCGAACAACCAGTGCTATCTGAAGACGTCTCCGTGGTCATGTGGCCGGCAGGACTGAACACCGAAAGTGCATGGAACGCTGTTACCTTCTCACCAAAGGGGTCCCCATTTTTCTACTTGCATTTTTACATGCTTTTGAACTGCTGGGACAAGTAACGGGAGCTCACTCCATGATGCGGCGCTAGGGATTTGAACCACCGAACTGCCAACCTTTCTGATCGACAAGCTCAGCATCTTAGCCACTGAGCCACTGCATCCCCCATTAAAAGCCTAGAAACAGTATATAAAACTTGTTGGGTCCATGTGTTCCCCAACTGCCCATGGACTGATGCTTGCTCTCTCACACACAATGCCTTCCCATTTCCTATGATGCCCCAGGTTGAGTCCCTATTTTTCTACTTGCATTTTTATGTGCTTTCGAACTGCTGGGTTGGCAGAAGCTGCTGGGACAAGGAACGGGAGCTCACTCCATGATGCAGCACTGGGGATTTGAACCGATTGAACGGCTGACCTTTCTGATTGACAAGCTCAGCGTCTTAGCTACCGCATCCCATACAGAAACACCGTAAAACAGGGCAAAACTCATTTAATCGTTCTCTCCATTTGCAACAGGAATTCTGGGCTCAGTTGTGGATTGTACATTAAGGACTCCCTGTATCCTGCAGCGGTGTGTGTATGTGTGTGTGTATTTACATGTGCAGATTGTTTTATACCGCATTGTGTCGAACGTGTCACAAAAACAGTAGTGTGTGGCAGCAGCCAAAAAAATCCAATGCAATCCTAAATTGCATTAACAGGGGGATACAATCAAGATCAAGGGAGGTACTAATGCCGCTCTATAAAGCCTTAGTAAGACCACACCTAGAGTACTGCATCCAATTTTGGTCACCACACTATAAAAAAAATGTTGAGACTCTAGAAAGAGGGCAGAGAAGAGCAACCAGGATGATGAGGGGACTGGAGGCTAAAACACATGATGGACGGTTGCAGGAACTGGGCCTGGCTAGTCTAGGGAAGAGAAGGACCAGGGGAGACAGGAGAGCCATGTTCCAATATTTGAGGGGCTGCCACAGAGAGGAAGGGATCAAGCTATTTTCCAAAGCACCCAAAGGCCAGACAAGGAACAATGGATGGAAACTGAACAAGGAGAGATTCAACCTGGAAATAAAGAGAAATTTTCTGACAGTGAAAACAATCAACGCAGGGAACAGAAGTTGCCATCAGAAGTTCTGGGAGCTTCATCCCTGGAGGCTTTCAAGAAGAGATTGGACTGCCATCTGTCAGAAATGGTATAGGGTCTCCTGCTTGGGTGTGTGTGTGGGGTTGGGCTAGATGACCTACAAGGCCCCTTCCGACTCTGTTAATCTGTAAAAGAATTGTGACCTTTGTAGAAAAGATCTTTAGTTGACCCGGTTCGCTTTTGGAGAGCTGAGTTGTGATGTTTTCCCCCCCCCTCTGACCGGTGCCCGACTGTTCCTGAATTTCTGAATTTCTGGCAGCGGCTGTCAGTGTCTCCATTAAAAGAACCCCAGAATGTTTATTTCCATATATATAAGTCTCTGACCCTACAGATATCATGAGCCTGGAAGACAAGGCGTTTCTCTTGAAGCTGGGAAGTTATTTTTCCCTGACACTTTTGAAGAAAATACAAATACAGTTGTTTTCACACCACCGGTGTTTCATTTTTAAATTAGCTGAAAGAAAGAAAGAAACCAGAAAAAAAAAAAAGAATCAAAATAAAATAAATCTCCCTGTTGCAGGGTGAGGAATGAGAGGAAAAATGAGAGAACTCGTCCAAATGGGTTATTCTCATCAATCTTGTGTAATTCGAGTGAGGTGGGGAGTGGGCTGTCACCAGAGCCCCCTCCTCTTCAATCATGCCAGTTATTTGTTTCAGAGGAGACAAGGGAGGGAAGGCATTGGAAATCTGCAAACGAGACACACGAGCTACTCCAGAAGGCTGGAAATAAAATTCAGAGCCTCTCAATAGCTTAGACCAGCATGGGGGTGGGTGGGTTTAAAGTGGGGAGAGTGGGGGCATTGGGGCAAATCTTCGTGGCTGGGAGGGGGAACAGAGTGATGGGTTGTTGTGAGTTTGAGATCTGGCTTTGGGGCACTTGTGTAAAAGATTAGATCCTGGCTTTTTTCTTTTTTCTTTTAAAGGGGTGGTGTCATTTGAGACAGGATGAGGGGTTATTAGGGCAGACTCCTAATTAAACTAAGAATCCCTGGGTGACAGAAATGTATTTCTTTCTTTTATTTCTAAAATGTATAGGCCACCCATCAAAGAGGCAGCAAGGCAACAATAGTCTTCACCAGGGAACAAGTGCAAAGTTGCGGAAGACCATAAAATGAGAGCAAACCGCTGCAAGCGCTGATGACGTTACCTAGTTGGGTTATGAAATGTCTGCAAGAAAACCACCAAGCTCAGAGAGCACCAAGGACTGCAGTCTTCCTCCTCCTCCTCCTCCTCCTCCTCCTCCTCCTCCTCCTCCTCCTCCTCCTCCTCCTCTCCTCCTCCTCCTCCTCCTCCTCTCCACAAACCCCACTCTCTTCTAGCACTGATGATGTGCCCTAGTTGGGTCATGAAACATCTGCAAGAAAA
>CM019149.1:307205674-307251731 GCA_009733165.1 Naja naja
ACTAGACCTACCCAGTTCCTTGCGACCGTTCTTCATATGTTTTAGCCTCCAGCATCTTAATTCTCTTTGCTGCTCTTCTCTGCACTCTTTCCAGAATCTCAACATCTTGTTTACATCGTGGTGACCAAAACTGGATGCAGTAATTCAAGTGTGGCCTCATCAAGGCATTATAAAGTGGTATTAACACTTCATGTGATCTTGGAAATTTCTTCTTGATTTCAGGTTGCTTCTCTCCTTGATTGGTTTAATCCCTTGCTTCTTGTCTTTCCTCCTGGGGCTTTGGAGAATAATTTGACCCCCCTCTTCTTTGAAGAGAAGGCTACACTTAGAATCACAGGGCTGAAAGGGACCTCAAAGGTCTTCTAGTCCAACCCCCTGGCCAAGCAGAAGGCCTTCTACCATCCCAGACAAATGGTTGTCCAATCTCTTCTTCAAAACCTCCAGTGTTGGACTATTCACAACCTCTGGAGGCAAGCTGTCCCACCAATTGTTTATGTAACATTCACACATTCAGGTAACCCTCAACTCAGGCTGCCAATCGTGCTCACAAGTCATGACAGTTGTAAATCAAGTTTCCCACAAGACGACCTGATTTGATGACCTTTTTTTTGCAGTTTTCATTAAGTGAATGTGGCAGGCATTAAGCGAACCAACAGTTCACTATAGTCTGGTTTTGTCCAAAATTGCAAGTAAATGCTTGCTTCTCAACAAAACCATTTTAAAAGGCAGCCACGAGACCGGGGGTCATTGCAAACATCTATAAATTTAGGCCAGATGTCAAGCACCCAACATGCAAGTCAGGTGTCTGTGAAGTGGGTCTGTCATTGGAATTTGGAACCAGGTTGTAAGTACCCCAGGGAGATCCGTTGTAACTTTGAGCAGCCACTAACTGACCGGTTGTAATTCAAGGATTACATATAAATACAAGCATTATGGGCAGATACAAAAATGTAATATGTACACATTGCTGTACGTCTACTCAAAGTTGTTTCGAACTTTGAGATTGCTAATCAATTTGATAATCAGAAAAAATCCAGCAGGGGTCAAGAGAAGGAGAGAAAAAAGTTGGCTTTACTCAATAATTTCATGGACATTCCCATGTATTTTTCTTCACAAGTGCAGGGAAGTGGTTTGCATCTGCTTGTGTGATATATTTTTTAAAATGAAATATTCAGCTTCGGCATTCCATTCTTCAGATACTAATTAAGACAGCCTGGGCTTAGGTTAAAAGCCCCAATGAAGTCAGCCAGGCCACGCCACCTGCTGAGGTATCTTCAAAAGGAGGCTTCCCAGCTAAAAAGGGAATGAGTGTTAGTTCTTTCAGCACCTTGGAGAGCTCACCCAAATGAGACAGGAGGTTCTGGTGAGTTTCTCTCATGCTTGAAGGCTACATTAGCAGTTGAGTAGCAGAGAATCACAAAGTAATAGCCTAGAGCAGGGGTGTCAAACTGGTGGCCTGTGGGAAAAATGTCACAATATTGTTGTGGTTCGCTAGCAGCCAGTGCAGACAGCAGCGGAATTGGACAGTGGGGAAGAACGGGAACCAGTCAGGGAGTCCGAAGAGGACTTGGATGAGGGTCCTGCATCCGATGCAGAGATGGGGCCAGGACCATCTGGGAGTGGGGTGCTGCCTTCAGAGCCTTCGGAGTCTGGCAGCAGTGAGGCAGAGGACCCAGCCTTACTCCCTAGTTGCCCCTTTTGTTTCAGCTGCTGTCGCCTTCCAGCAGCTCTGTGCACATGTGCACTGGGAACAGGCTCCGCTTGTTCCTCTGCCTCACTGCTGCCAGACTCTGAAGGCTCCGAAGGCAGCACCCCACTCCCAGATGGTCCTGGCCCCATCTCTGCATCAGATGCAGGACACTCATCTGAGTCCTCTCCAGACTCCTGGATTAGTCCCCGTTCTTCCCCACTATCCGATTCCACTGCTGCCTGCACCGGCTGCTGGTTCCCCAATGGGGGAAGAGAGGCGGGATATAAATTTAATAAATAAATAAATAAATAAATAAATAAATAAATAAATAAATAAACAACCACAACGTGCATTATTCTATCTTTCTGTGTTCTAGGTTGGAAAATATGGATAGGTAGAACATCAGAATTCAACACTGCACTCAAATCCCATCTCTATTTCCTTAGTAGAGCAGGCATATTAAAACAGAAGACATTCCATCTTCCAGAATCAGAAATAATATTATTTACAGATTGCACAACTTCCATTTCTTTTTCCATTCCTTGTTGCATATTTGAGTTTTTTTAAAAAAATAACCTGTTGCCCACAATTTCCTTGGTGGAACCTGTGCAAGGTTTGAAGGTGAATCTCAATCTTGATGTACTTCCTTGTCTCTTTCCCGGAGTCCGAGAAGAGTGATGTAGACTTGCACGAGTGTGTAAATCCAGATCGCAATAATTACCCGGCAAACCAGTTGTAATGAACCTCGTCATCTATTGCTCCACGCACAGTTAGCACTAATTTAATAGGGCCACTCTACTTCAGGCTGGGTTGGAGCTGCATCTGGAGCGGTAAATGAAACTCCCAATAAGTCAAGCGGTATTAAACTTTATGGCCGCTGTATTTAAAAATGAGACACTTTCCCCTATCAATCAGCCAGAGTGGAATTGTAAATATCAAAGCAGGATCCATATTGCTTAATTAAACAGCGGCTAATGAGCAGCGTGGTTGTTGGGCTGTGATTTAGGACAAGGATTATGCAAATCAGAGACAGTGGAGAACATCTTCGAAAAGGTGGTGGAACATGGAGTTGATGAAGAGCGTCTCGGATTTGTAGCTAACTGAGTGGAGTTGCAAAAACTTAACGGGGCATGGAAAGAGCCAGAATGGGTTGGAAGGATGTCTGGATTTGGAGGCTCTGAATCTGAGGGCCTGTGACTCAGTTTCCTTTTGGAATTGCTTCACCATGGGGCAAGGCCAACTTTGAACATAACTGTGGCACAAGTACACCTCCTGGCCATGTATCTGATCTTATTTTATTATTTTATTCTATTTTAATTTGATTTTTTATTTTATTTAACAGGTAGTCCGAGAATAGGACCCCTTCCCTTTTAGCACTGGTGATGTTATCTAGTTGGGTCATGAAATGTCTGTAAGGAAACAGCCAAACTAGAGAGCACCAAGGACTCCACAGTCGTCGTCACCTTCTTCTTGTTCTTGTTCTTGTTCTTGTTTTTCTTCTTGTTCTTGTTCTTGTTTTTCTTCTTGTTCTTGTTCTTGTTCTTGTTCTTGTTCTTCTTGTTCTTGTTCCTCTTCTTGTTCTTTTTTTTGTTCCTCTTCTTCTTCTTCTTCTTCTTCTTCTTCTTCTTCTTGTTCTTGTTCTTGTTCTTCTTGTTCTTGTTCTTGTTCTTGTTTTTCTTCTTGTTTTTCTTCTTGTTCTTGTTCTTCTTGTTCTTGTTCTTGTTTTTCTTCTTGTTCTTGTTCTTCTTGTTCTTGTTCCTCTTCTTGTTCTTGTTTTTGTTCCTCTTCTTCTTCTTCTTCTTCTTCTTCTTCTTCTTGTTCTTGTTCTTGTTTTTCTTCTTGTTCTTGTTCTTGTTCTTCTTGTTCTTGTTCTTGTTCTTGTTCCTCTTCTTGTTCTTGTTCTTGTTGTTCTTCTTGTTCTTGTTCTTGTTTTTCTTCTTGTTCTTGTTCTTGTTCTTGTTTTTCTTCTTGTTTTTCTTCTTGTTTTTCTTCTTGTTCTTGTTCTTGTTCTTCTTGTTCTTGTTCTTGTTCTTGTTCCTCTTCTTGTTCTTGTTCTTGTTGTTCTTCTTGTTCTTGTTCTTGTTTCTCTTCTTCTTGTTCTTGTTCTTGTTCTTGTTCTTCTTGTTCTTGTTCTTCTTGTTCTTGTTCTTCTTGTTCTTGTTCTTGTGGTTCTTCTTGTTCTTGTTCTTGTTCCTCTTCTTCTTCTTCTTCTTCTTCTTCTTCTTCTTCTTCTTCTTCTTCTTCTTCTTCTTCTTCTTCTTCTTCTTTTTATTCATATTTATATCCCGCCCTTCTCCGGAGACTCAGAGGCTTACAATTTGGGATACAACCCAGTGTGCTCAGCAATAGCCTTCATTCCATTGTATATGCCTGCTTATTACTAAGCGGCATTTTTACAAGGTCAGCTTATTGCCCCCAACAATCTTGAGTCCTCAGTTTACCTACCCCGAGAGGATGGAAGGCTGAGTCAACCTTGAGCCTGGTGGGATTCGAGCCTGCACTAATTGCAGGCAGCTGGAGCTAAGTGCTAGGCATTTAACAGCTTGCACCACCAAGGCTCTTCTTCTTGTTCTTCTTGTTCTTCTTGTTCTTCTTTTCTTCTTCTTCTTCTTCCTCCTCCTCCTCCTCCTCCTCCTCCTCCCAAACCCTGCTTCCTTCTAGCACTGGTGATGTTACCTAGTTGGGTTATGAAATATCTGTAAAGAAACAACCAAACTCAGAGAGCACCAAGGATGCCACAGTCCTCCCCCCTCCCCTCCCCCTTCTCCCTCCTTCTCCCCCCTCTTCTTCCTCCTCCTCCTCTCCACAAACCTCCCTTCCTTCTAGCCCTGATAATGTTACCTAGTTGGGTCATGAAATGTTTTCAACAAAGCAACCAAGCTCAAAGAGCACCAGGGACCCCATAGTTGTTGTCCTCCTCCTCCTCCTCCTCCTCCTCCTCCTCCTCCTCCTCCTCCCCTCCCCTTCCTGTCTGCATCCACTACTCCCTTCTAAGACTGATGCTGTTACCTAGTTGGGTCATGAAACATTTGCAACCAAGCAACCAAGCTCAGAGCACCTCCCTCCTCCTCCTCCTCCTCCTCCTCCTCCTCCTCCTCCTCCTCCTCCTCCTCCTCCTTCTCTCTGCAACCACTACTCTCTTCTAGGACTCATGATGTTACCTAGTTGGGTCATGAAATGTTTGCAAGAAAGCAACCAAGCTCAAAGAGCAACAAGGAGTCCATAGTTGTTGTCCTCCTCCTCCTCCTCCTCTTCCTCTCATCCCCCTCTCACCTTCCTCTCTGCAACCACTACTCCCTTCTAGCACTGATGCTGTTATCTAGTTGGGTTATGAAACATTTGCACCCAAGCAACCAAGCTCAGAGAGCACCAAGGACCCCACAGTTCACCCTGAGCTTCTCTTCCATTAGATCCCCTAAAAGGTAGGGTGTTTGGCCTAAACTTACAGTAGACAGTTAGGAAAAAATGCTCAGGTGCTTTTTTGCACACAACAGTTGCTAATTTAGACAGGTAGGCCAGGCACTGAAAGTGTCTTATGCAGACATTGAACAGAGAAAAGAAAAACTTCTGTATAGTTTAGTCCAAATGTCTCAACTTGACCAGCTATTAAATGCAAAGCAAAGGATATTCAGAGATATAGTAAGAGGGGAGCCTGCCTTTACTTTGGTGGTGTATTCTTTACTCCTGCTGGGGTGAAAGGAATCTCTTAAGTGAAAATTAGAAATCTCCCAGCTATTGCCAGCCCTGCAGGTGAGAGGTGGATTTGGAAATTTGGAAATTATTCTTATTGCACCATCCTTCCTTTGACAGCATCGTAACTTTCTCACCAATTAAATGCTCTGAGCATCCCAGAGGGTTTTTTTCCCCTCTTCTATTTCATATTTTGATGGTAACCCAGCGAGGGAGACTTGTGGCCTTGTAGCCTGGCGGCCCTGCCTACATATTAAAAGCACAAGGCAGTAGAATAGATGCAGAAAAATAAAATAAAATAAAATATAAGGACTGCGGCGATGAAATAGGAAAAAACAGCCAATTTTCTGGTAACTTTAAAAAAAAATTTTTTTTAAATCAAAAGTTTTATTGAGTAAATTGTTAAAAAATTGGATGTGGTGTGTTTTGTCATACATATTATGGCATATAATACATGTTTTATATACATTTATACAATATTTTCTATTTCTAATCATCTGTTTCTTTTGATTCTAGATCTTTCCTTTCCCCCCACCATTGATAGAATTTATCCTATACTTTATAGTATTCTGTCTCACTTTTGTTGTTCATTTCCAAAGTTAATTTATCCATCTCTTTTTTATTACTTCACTTTCATCGGAAATTTCTTTATCTTACCACTTTTGAGCAAAGGCTAACCTAGCTACCGTGATCACATTTATTATTAAATAAATCTCCTCTTTATTATATTTTTCTGTTATGATTCCGAGTAAGAAAAATTCCAGTTTATATTCCACTTTATATTCCCTACCATCTCCTCAAGCCACATCTGAATTCTATGCCAAAACTCTTGGTTTTTTTCTACATTTCTACCATGTGTGGTAATATGATCCATATTCTTGAGTACATTTCCAGCAGTTAGGTGATATATTTTGATATATTTTGGCCACTTTTGCTGGAGGAAGATGCCACCTATAAAACATTTTATATAGGTTTTCCTTATACGATGTGGCCAATGTTATTTTTTCATTTCTCTCCCATAAAGTTTGCCATTTATCCAAATTAATACCATGCCTGAAAGTTTTAGCCCACGCCAACATCATTTTTTTTATCTGCTCCTCCTCCAGCTTATAATCCAACAAGAATCTGTAAATTTTTCTTGTCAGTTTATCCTCTGATCCAAGTAGTATTTCATCTAGTGTCATGAGCTGGTAACTTTGAAGGGGGTTGATGGATATTTAGCGCAGAATAGTAGGTTCTGCATTGCCACTCACGCTAGTAATACTATTACTAAATTTGCAGATGATACAACAATGGTGGGACTCATCTCTGGGGGGGGGATGAGTCTGCCTACCGAGATGAGGACCAACGGTTGCTTTTGTGGTGTGGAGACAATAACTTGGTCCTCAACACCAATATGACCAAAGAGCTTATAGTGGATTATAGAAGGAACAGATCAGACATCCAGCCCTTGCTTATCAGTGGAGACCTGGTGGAGCAAGTGGCCAGTTTTAAGTTTCTGGGTGTTACCATCAAAGAGGACCTGGCCTGGGGAGCTCACATTGCAGCCCTGGTCAAAAGGGCCCAGTAGAGATTATACTACCTGAGACTTCTCAGGAAACAACAACTGAATGAAAAACTGCTGGTGACCTTCTACTGCTGCACCATAGAGAGTATCTTAACTTACTGCACCTGTGTAGGGCTTGCCAATTGCACAGGGGCAGATAGGACAGCACTCCAGAGGGTTAATGTCGTTGCCCAGAGGATCATGGGTTGACCTCTCCCCTCTTTGGAAGAGCTTCAGAGCTCCCGCTGCCTTAAGAAAGTTCAAAACATCCTCAAAGATCCATCTCATCCCAGTAACCCTTTTTTTGAACTATGACCATCTGGCAGACAGTACAGAATAATAAAAACAAGGACAAATAGGCTGAAAAACAGCTTCTATCCCAGGGCAGTCGCTCTTTTGAATTCTACTGAAGAGTGCAATATTCATGCAATATTGGGGGTTTTCAATTCAATGTATAGAATGTGAAGGACGTGTGTTTGTGTTTTATTTTCATAGTCATAAATTGTACACTGAAGATGGTATTTAATTTCATTGTACAAGGTGCAAGGACAATAAACTAAACTAATCTGGAAGGGACCTTGGAGATCTTCTAGTCTAACCCCTGCCCAAGGCCGGAATCATTATACCACCCTGGACAAATGGAAGCAGGCTCTCTACGGATTCCCTTAACAACTCGGGCCAGAAAGATAAAATTGGGTGCAAATTATCGCCTTGCTTAGCAAGAAGCAACTCGATCCTAATTGTGGTCATAAGTTGAGCATCACCTGTTGAGCTACTTCAGCGTGGAAGGAGCATCAGTCAAATCCGCCTTCCTTGTCTTTCAAGGAGATTCATGCAAACGGACTCTCAGTTGATCTGATTTCATTTGAGGTGCCCAGGCTGATTGCTTGGCAGATATATCACTATATATGACAACCTGCCACAAAGAAGAGGCGATCAAGCTTGTTCCAACCATCACAGGTTGTTTTCAAGAAGAGGCTGGACCACCATTTTGTTCTGACCCAAACCCTTGTCCAATAAAACAAACACAAACCAAAGGGAACAGAAACCTTTTAATAGTTCTTACGAATCCCCGGTTAAAAGGCTGCTGCAAACAAATTAACATTGATAAGCATGAGCCTCGCCAAAACTGTGCGAGGCTGCCAAGAATAACAGATAAGAAATATTTTACAGCACAAGAGTCTTCAAATACCGACTTAAGATACTGCAATGTCCACGAGGCTGAGTTTCAAAACGTCTTTGCTTCCTGCAAAGAACATTCACTTCACAGCTGGCTTTTATCCTCTTGAGGGAGGGGCCATTACCTTGCAGCCTTACTCCCGAGTTGCCCGTGCTTCTGCACCTGCTTTTTCCTGTGAGCAGCCCTGCATGCACATGCACACTTGGCACAGGCTCCTTGGGAACCTCCTCATCGCTGCTGCCAGCCCCCACAATCTCTGAAGGCAGCAGTCCACTCCCTGATGGTCCCGTCCCCTCATCCGAGTCCTCGCTCTCCTCAGCCGTCCATACCTGCTGCGGGCTAACCACAACACATTTGTCTGAAATGGTTTAGGGTCTCCTGCCTGAGCAGGGGGCTGGACTAGAAGACCTCCAAGGTCCCTTCCAACTCAGTTTATTCTATACTTCTGTAATTCTATTCTCCAAAGCCCCTGAAGGCAGGACAAGAAGCAACGGATGGAGACCTATCAAAGAGAGAAGCAAACCCAGAACCAAGGAGAAATTTCCTGATATTAAGCAGGGGAACAACTTGCCTCTAGAAGTTGTGGGTGCTTCATCACTGGAGGTTTTTTAAGAAGAGACAAGACAACCATTTGATCAGAATGGTGTACATTTCTTGCTTGAGAAGGGGGTTGGACTAGAAGACCTCCAAAGCCCCAACCAACTCTGTTATTCTGTTATTAAAGAGAGAAGCAACTTAGAATTAAGGTGAAATTTCCTGACAGTCAGAATAATCAACCAGGGGAACAGGTTGCCTTCAGAAGCTGTGGGTGTTCCATCATTGGAGGTCTTCAAGAAGGGAATGGCATAGGTTTCTTGCTTGAAAAGAGGGTTGGACTAGAAGACCTCCTTGGGTCCCTTCCAATTCTGTTAATTAATCAGTATAATTGCCTCCAGAAGTGGTGGGTGCTCCATCACTGGAGCTCTTCAATAACAGACTGGACAACCATGTTTCCAGGTGGTATGAGATCTCCTGCATGGAGACGGGGTTGGACTAGAAGACCTCCTTGGGTCCTTTCCAGCCCTAGGATTCTAGGTTCTATGTCCATCCCGGGAGCCAAAGGTTCCCCATCAGTTGCTCTTCTGGATTTGTGCAAAGATGTCGTATAAGTTCTTTCTCGCTCCAAACTGCAGTCCGTGACCCAGCGCGACCAGAGGTGGTGTTCAAAAATCCCAACAACCAGTTCGCTGCCCAGTTGCTGGGTGGGCGTGGCCAGGGTGGGCGTGGCCTACTGAAGCTTCCGGGAGGGCTGTTTTTTTACCTTGAGCTGCTTGAGCTGGGGGCTGGTCTAGAAGACCTCCAAGGTCCCCTTCCAAGTCTATCATTCTGTAAAAGCTTCGGCACAATTCAGCTCAAATGCCCATCCTTTTTAAAAAAAAACTTTCACAAACGGCGAAAGAGTAAAGAAAAGGAGAAGGAAGTGATTTGGGGATATTTGCAGTGTCTGTTGGATGAAGGAAAGCTGGATTATTTATCTCAACCCCGTCTGGTTTTGATCCTCCTTGCAAAGGGACCTCCTGTCTCCAGCCTGCTCTAAAGCCCAGCAATCGTTCCTTGGATTTGTCAGTAGGTCTGATCACAGGGGATAGATCATGGGAGTTAAATTTAATATCGACACTCCAGACCTTTGGTCTCCCTGAAGCAAAATACCTGCTTTAACTCAGAGACACTGTTTACTCAGAGAAATGAATGCCCGACTTCAAAGGAGGCCGGGAGTCCTTCGCAGAGGGAGGAAATTACGGCTAGAAAAACAGATATTTCTGGGGAAAGGCCAACCTGATACCCGGGGGACGGGGGATTCACTCCAAAAGCCTCTTTTATTCTCTCACAGAGCGCAGGTGGGGAGAAGAGTTGGCATCACCACAACTTTTCCTGGCATGGTCTGGAAAAGTCACGCACCGGGATGGGATTCAGCCGGTTTGGATCGGTTCAGGCAAACTGGGTGTTCCATTTGCATCTGGTCACGCCAAACCGACCAACTGGCCCCGCCCTCCTTGCCCCTCAAGCCCTTTCATTGCATCAGCCCAAACTTCAACCAAACTTAGCTCAGACAAACTCCTAGGATTTGTACATGGCCCCATGGGAGTCTGACAACAGCCAATAAAATACTCGTACTTGCACAGGAACAGGAAGCTCAAGTGCAAAGCCCAAGAGAAAGTATAAATTCCCCCCAACTCTCAACTCCATGTGGTCAGCTGCCCAGAACCCATCAGTGGTGGGATTCAATTTTTTTTTTACTGCCGGTTCTGTGGGCGTGGCTTGGTGGGCGTGGCTATGTGGCCATGTAACTGGGTGGGTCAAAAGAGAGAAACTCACTTTAACGATGATCTTGGAGCAGCGGTTTGGACTAGATGACCTCCGAGGCCCCTTCCACCCCTGGAGTGCTGTGCTGTTTCAAAGCATCCTCTGAAGCTGGGTCTAGTGCCCAGGGTTTGTGGTCCTTCCTTCCTCTCCTTTTTCTCTCCCTCCCTCTTTGGAACTGGATGTAAAATTTGTCAGAGTATATTCATGAACTGGGATAGAGCCTGGTAACAAGGTCAGCCAATGAATAGGCATAGCAACTAAATCAGCCAATGAGGACTGTTTGGAAACTGAAACTAGAAGTAGCCTAAGTGTGGCTCTATATTAAGCTCTGCAACTCTGCAGCTATGTTGAGCTTTGAGTCTGTCTATTGAAAATGAAACTGCTTCTCTCCTCTGCTTACCTGCTGAACTAAAGTGAAACTGGAAGTTCTCTCTGTTCTGCTCTGCTGAGAGTTACTGGCAACATGTTTCTGTCTGAGTTTGCTCCACGTTGGAGAAATCTACAACTGGTTTGTAAAATATACTTATTATGTTTATGAAGACGTTAAATGAAGCATCAGCCATCTGTGTTTATTTTTCTGGTGCTAAATTAATGCTGCAAAACTCTGAATAAAATTAACATCCGGTTCGCTGAAACCAGCCCAAACCGGCTGAATCCCACCCCTGGAACCCAGGGTGGTTCTGCTCCATCATTAAACCATCTTTCCACTTAACTGCCATGTTTCCAGTGTCTTTCTCCCAGCTTGCAACTGAACCCAGATGGATATGTCTTCCAACAGTCCTAAGTCATTTTTTTTTTCAGTGCCGTTGTGACTTTGGTCACAAAATGAACTGTTGTAAGTTGACAGCTCCCTATAAACCTTGAGACTTAAATCTCTTTGGAAATGCTTCTTCAGAGAGGAGAGAGAGAGAATTAGGCTGGGCTAAAGCTTCTTTTACTAAGAAACAAAGCCTGTTTTAGCAAAGCTCTTAAGAAATGGAGTGTGACCAGCTGCCTGTTCCCCAAGACAAGAATTCATCCTCATCAGGCACGAGAGAAATGATAAGAGGGTGCCGTAAGATTGTCTCCTTGAATCCCGCTGTTTATGATCTTCTCAGATGGGTTGGATGAAGAAAAAGAGAGCTGGTCCTCAGATTTATAGCTGCTGTTAAATGGATACCCGTAAGATATAAGGTGATTGCAAGAGGCTGGAGGATAAGGCCGCATCTAATGAAATAACGTTTTTTAAAAAAATTAATACATGAACACGATGGTGCATCTGGGCGAGATAAACAGGTTGCACAAGGAGCAGGGGGAAAGGTGCGTAGCAGGTAGATGGACGGGAATATATCATTTTAAAATGTGAAGGTTTCTAATGGAGTATAAATTCTGATGTGGTTTCTGAGGTTTGTGGGGCCCTTTTACTGTTACCGTATTTTAATGAGCTATAATAGAATTCTGATTGGAGGCTGATAGATGGTAGGTAGAGTGCACAGATAGACAGGCAGACCGACGTATACAAACACAGTCTCAGTAGGTACGTACAGTAGATAGACACGCTGCATAGAGGAGAATATCTGTAGTTCAGGGTGGAAATGAGGGGTCCTCGGTGTTGGCTGAAATGGGTTGTTTTCTTGCACACATTTTGTGACCCAACTAGGTAACATCATCAGTGCTAGAAGGAGGGGTTTTTTCCCCTCTCAAATTATATTCTAGTGTCTTGCCTGTCAGTGTTGATGCGAGAGGTCTTGGATACACTCCAAGAAAGCACCTCAATACCACAAGGAGATAGATAGATAGATAGATAGATAGATAGATAGATAGATAGATAGATAGAGATAGATAGAGATAGATAGATAGAGATAGATAGATAGATAGATAGATATAGTTAGATAGATGGAAGGATAAAATAGATAGATAGATAAAGATGATAGATATAGATAGATGATAGATAGATGATGGATAGACAACTAGATATAGATAGATAGAATGAAATAAATAAAATAGATATAGATAGATAGATGAATAGAAAAGATAAATAGAATAAGAAGAATAAAAAATAAATAAAATGAAATAAAAATAAATAATGGAAATATAAAATATAAATAAAATCATGGAAATAAATCATAGATAAATAAACAAATAAAATATAAATAAATAATAAATAGAATTGATGAATGAACAAATAGATGAATAAAATAAATGAAACAACAAAATGGAATAATAAATATGGATAATAAAATAAACGATAAATAAATATAAAATAAAATAAAATAAAATAAAATAAATGACAAATAATGAAAATAATGAAATATAGAAATAATAAAATAATGGAGAAGTAGATGAATAGATGAATGAATGATAGATAAATGAAACATGAAATAAACCAAATAGATAAAATAAATAAATAAATATAAATGATAAATAATAAATATAAATAATAAAATATAATAGACAAATAGATGAATAGATAGATAGATAAATAAGAATAGATAAATAAAATAAATAAATAAATAAATAAATAAAATAAATGAAATAAATGAAAAAAATAATAGTAGATGGTGGATAGGATGGATGGATAGATAATTAGATAGATGTAGATGATAGATAGGTAGGTAGATGGATGATATATAGGTGGATGAGTGGATAGATAGATAGATAGATAGATAGATGTAGATGATAGATAGGTAGATAGATGGATAAATAGGTTGGTAGATAGACAGACATGCAGGCAGGCAGACAGAGACAGAGTTTCCATAGGAGAAAACCTAACCACGAGGAGGAAAGGCCCAAACTATGCCTCTCCATGGTTAAAATCATGCTCAGCTAACCCAACTTCCTGGACCGGCACAATCTCTACCCCTAAGTGAACCACATGGATTGTTCTGCCCATCCCTTGCTAGGTTGTTTAGCTGATAAGGGCCAAACAGGCTCAGAAGCCACAATGCCCTGCATTTGGCCCGGTGGCTGGAAGGAATCATGGAATGGAGGAGGCCACAAAAGAGCCCAGCTGGCTGACTGAAACCCTAGATGAAAACACCCCACATCGCAGAAGCCCCTTCTTCTTTCCTAAGTGGCCTTCTCTCATCCCTCCTATCCATCAGGCAGACGTGCTTCCATTCTTATTTCCCTGCTGCCGTTGTGTGTCCTTCACTCAAGGGCTGTGCAGATGTCGCTCTCCACAACTGACATGCAGTTAAAGGAACAAGGAGAAAAGGGCAGATCCTGAAAATAAATGTGACGACTCTGCAGAGTTTTCCCCAAAAGTGCTTTCTTTTTTTTCCAAGTGGCCACTGGAAAACCTTCTGTTTTTTTTTAAAATTACATTTATATGCCGCCCTTCTCCGGAGACTCAGGGCTTACAATTTTGGGATACAACCCAGTGTGCTCAGCAATAGCCTTCATTCCATTGTATATGCCTGTTTATTACTAAGCGGCATTTTTACAAGGTCAGCTAATTGCCCCCAACAATCTTGGGTCCTCACTTTACCTACCTTGAGAGGATGGAAGGCTGAGTCAACCTTGAGCCTGGTGGGATTCGAGCCTACAGTAATTGTAGGCAGCTGGAACTTAAATGCAGGCATTTAACAGCCTGAGCCACCAAGGCCCTTTTCTCTGAAGACGTTTCACTTCTCCTCCAAAGAAACTTCTTCAGCTCTGACTGGATGGTGGGGAAGGGAAGGATTTATACTCCTTGCAGACAGCTGGTCATTTGCATCCTTTTAGAAAGTCATTGAGGATGCCTGGAGGTTTATCTGTGTCCTCAGCAGAGGTGGTATTCAGACGGTTTGGACCAGTTCTGGAGAACCGGTAGCGGAAATTTTGAATAGTTTGGAGAACTGGCCAATGTCGCCTCTGACTGGCCCCGCCAACCCCATCTCTTCTCTGCCTCCCATCGAGTCCCAGCTGATCAGCTGGGTCTTCTTTGGTTGCCCTGCACAGAGAATGGAGCTGGAAAGCAGGTTTGGGAGGTGGAGAGGGAATGAGGATTTTGCAGTATCCTTCCCCTGCCACGCCCACCAAGCCACTCCCCCAAGCCACACCCACAGAACACCACTCCCACCAAGCCACGCCCACAGCTGATTGGCTGGGTCTTCATTGGTTGCCCTGCACAGGAGAACAGAGCTGGAAAGCAGGTTAGTGGGGTGGGGAGGGAAGGTGGATTTTGCAGTATTCTTCTTCCAGGAGTGGAGAGGGAATGGAAATTTTATAGTATTCTTCCTCTGCCTCGCCCACCAAGCCATGCCCACAGAGCCAGTAGTAAAAAATTTAAATCCCACCGCTGGTCCTCAGGATCACCAGAGTGATGACAATAGGTGTGGAGCCTCCTTGGAAGAGCTGAAAGGACTGTGTTGTACACTGGAGACAGTTAATGTTGTATCACTCTGTTGAGAGAGGGCTGTTCAATTTGGACATAGATGACCTCTTTGACCCCCCCCTTCTTTCAAACCAGAGGTCCTCTCTGTCCAAAATGTGGACTTTGCTGTCTTCAAAAGAGCGGCCTTTGCCTTTGAAATGCAGGTGGACGGCTGAATCTGGGTTTGTTCTATGTTGTGCCATGCATTTGCGAAGTGGCTGTTTCATTTCCCCAGTGTCCAGATCTGCATGTGTCTCACTGCAGAGAAACATCTACAGAGTTAGCCGGCTCCAGGGGACTCTCCTTTTTCTTCCCAAAGACACAGCTTGAGAAGAAGATCCACCCTCAGCTGGGAAGCTGAAAGTCCTCCAACATGACCGCAGCTGTTCTTGTACAAAGAGAGAAAGCCCCAGAGAGATTCCTGCCTCCAGATCTCCTACCAGATGTCTCATGAAGCTGAAATTACAGCCATTGTCCTGCCTTATTCTACACAAACAATGGAGAGGCCACCTTGGCAAAGGATGGCCAGGAACTGCATTCTTGGATGTGTGGGCAGAAGTGAAGTACGTTCTCCAGAGAGAGAGAGAGAGAGAGATGGACCTCAAAAGAGCTTTGGAGCTTTGAGAAGCTCAAAGAAAAAAAACAACAAAAACCAAGCCCATCTTGGAACTGCTCACCAATCTAAGGGGTTCTGCAAAAATCCTTGAAAGCTTTTGACATCTCCTCGTCCCTGGTGTCCTGACATCTCCATGCGAAATGGGGAAATGTGAAATAATGGGATATATTAGAGAGCAACTTAATAAGCCCACTGCATCAGAGTAGAGACTTATTTTGCTGGCTTGGCTAAAAGGGATTTTGGAGACCGCAAGGCAGCGTCAGGAGAAGACGCTGGGCCAAAATATAACATCATGCGGTTTCCTGCAGGAAGTTTTCCTGGCAGAAGATCAGAGCCTGGGAAAGAAAAATGGGTGCCTCCTTTTCCCCAGCTGATCTGGC
The DNA here is from genome assembly GCA_009733165.1 of Naja naja. Lineage (NCBI taxonomy): Eukaryota > Metazoa > Chordata > Lepidosauria > Squamata > Elapidae > Naja > Naja naja. The sequence continues at coordinate 307,221,456 of CM019149.1, forward strand.
TTGTGTTCATTTGAGCCAGCCTTTCATCCTGTGTCTCCAGGACCTTGCGATTTCTTTTACAAAAGGAACATCTGCTAAAGGTTTAACCCCTCCTTCCAAGGTACCTGCTAATCAAACACACCGTTCTTTTCCAGATGTGCATCTACAATCGCAAGTGTTAGTGTTCCAACAAGCCCATGGGAGATATGCATTAGAACATAGAGATAAAAGTAATGAGGTTGGAAGGGACCTTGGAGGTCTTCAACTCCAACCTCCTGCCCAGAAAGGACACCCTAAAACAGGGGTATCAAACTGGCGGCCCATGGATGCTCCACGAGGGGTGGGGGGAAATGTCACTGTCTGTCACGTGACAGCAACGTGATGTGGCAAGTTTGACACCCATGCCCTTATGCATAATATTATTATACAGGTAGCCCTCAACATACATTCAAGGTATTGGTAACAACTTATAAAGCCCTGTATGGCTTGGGTCCGGGGTACTTGCAAGAACGTCTCCTTCCGCTGACAAACACCAATCGCCCTGTGCGCTCCCACAGACGGGGCCTCCTGGGGATACCGTCAGCTAAACAGTGTAGGCTGGGGGCCCCTAGGGGCAGGGCCTTCTCTGTGGGGGCGCCCACCCTCTGGAATCAACTACCCCCTTGAGTTGCACTTCGCCCCTGATCTCTGCTCCTTCCACCGTGACCTCAAAACATGGCTATTTTTGCAATCTGGCCTGGACTGACGGGGGATCTGGGTTTTTAATTCGATTGTTTATTTGGCATAATTTAATATCTTTTTAATTTCCTTTAACTTTTGTACTTTCTGCCTTTTATGTACACCGCCCTGAGTCCCCCGGGAGAGAGGGAGGCTTATAAGTCCAAATAACACAAAAACAATAAAACATCCACCTGAGCCCCAAGTTTCTGATGCTAAGCGAGACAGTGGGGAAGTGAGATTGGCTCCACTTTAGAACTTTCCTTGCCAGAGCTGTTCCGTGAATCCCTGCGGTTGTAGTAAGGCCACACCTGGAATGCTGCATCCATTTTTGATCACCACATTACAGGAAAGATTTTGAGGCTTTGGAAAAGTGCAGAGAGACAAAATAAGAGGATTAAAAGCCCGGAGACAAAAACAAAGGAAGAACGGCTGCAGGATTTGGGCCTGGCTTGTCTAGAGAAAAGAAGGACTGGGGGGACATGATAGCAGCCTTCCAGTATTTAAGGGGCTGCCACAAAGATGGGGGTGGGTCAACTTACTTTCCCAAGTACCTGAAGGCAGGACAAGAAACAATGGATGGAAACTAATCAAGGAGACAGTAGAGTAGAGTAGAGAATATAGAATGGAATATGAATTAGGAATAGAATAGAATAGGTCTGGAAGGGACCTTGGAGGTCTTCTAGTCCACCCCCCTGTTCAAGCAGGAGAACCTATACTATTTCATATAAGTGGCTGTCTAGTCTCTTCTTAAACACCTCCAGTGATGGAGAAGCAACCTGGAATTGAGAAGAAACTTGCTAACAGTGAGGACAATTAGCCCTTCTCCAGCCTCCAGAAGTTGTGGGTGCTCCATCCCTGGAGGCTTTCAAGAAGAGACTGGAGAGTCACTTGTTTGAAATAGGATAAGGACTCCTGCCTTGAGCAGTGTCATGCCCCTGTCGGAGTCTGAATCCGAGGAGGAAGCCGAACAGCTGACAGGGAGCGGGATTGTGGCTCTGTTGGCTGTGGAGGAGGCTGGGGAAGGGCAAAGTCTGGCTGGACAGAGCAGGGGAGAGGTAGAACAAGGGAGAGAGAGTGCAGAGGAAGACCCAGGCCCACCCCCTCTTCATCCTAGGGCACGCAGGGAGGAATGGAGAAGGGAGCAACATGAGTTGCGTGGCTTACGGGGGAGGAAAGGGCCCTGATTCCCTTCATTAGTTGCAGCTGGGAACCCAGCTTATAAAAAAGGCAAGCTGCATGCCGCAAGCTGTTGGGAGCAAACATGACTTTATCTTGTATCATCATGGCTTATTTGTGTTCCTGGAGTCTTCCCAACTGTGTGAGTTTTGCCGGGCTTTCAAATCTGAAATTCTTGCTCCTGCCCTGCTAAACTAATTACTTCAGTTTGGCTTGTTTGGACTTCAAGTTACAGTTTGTGTGTACCTTGTTTTGGACTGAATTTTTTACAGTCCAAGGCTGTTCCTGGGAGAGTTTTTTCTCCAGCCCAGAAGGTAAACAGGACACTGGGGGCAAAGTTGGAGCTAATAAAGGAACTCCTACTGATTATCTGACTGTGTTGCTTTTGTGCCATGCCCCTTTGGGTCATCACAAGCAGGGGGTTGGACTAGAAGACCTCCAAGGTCCCTTCCAGCTTCATTCTGATCGATCGATCGATTGTTCAGTGAGTAACACACCTGTAAAGTGAATCTGGCTTCCCCATTGACTTTGCTTTTCAGAAGGTCACAAAAGGGGATCACATAACCCAGGAACACTTCAACCATCATAAATACAAGTCAGTTTCCAAGCCTCTGAATTTTGAACATGAAAAATGGTCATCAGTTGCTTCTTCAGTGCCGTTGTAACTTCAAATGGTCACTAAATGAATGGGGGACTCCCTGTCCTGTCTACACATGAGGAAGCACTGGTGCAATTAGTGGGATTTACTCCTAGATCAGGGCTGGGCTACTACCGGATCACCCCTGTTCAGGTGAACAGGTAGCGTACCGGTAGCTAAATTTTATGGCTGGTTCAGCAAACTGGCAAATCCTACCCCTGGCTGGCCCAGTCCACCCTTCCTATCAACTCATAAAATATTTCTTTGCTCTTTTTAGAGTTGCCAACAGAAAGGGAGGGGGGAGCAGTGCAGCAGCTTACAAAACTGAAACTGCATTCCATAAATGTTTTTCAAAGATAGTAACTAGGTGACTGAAGTTTCTGCCATGCAAAATTCTAACTGGAGAACCTGATAGATGACTTTTGGCTATGGACGTGTCCCATTGGAGAATATGAATTACGATACACCCAGAGGGTGGGGGAAAACCAGGGTCAAGGGTGACAATGAATGGTGTGTCTCAGAGTCGGCTACACCCAGGTAGCGCCGGCATGTTTACTCCTAATAAATCTTCTTTTAGTTTGAAAATCTGGCTAGAGACTCATGATTTAAATGGGGGTAACTATCAGAGCCCTGACGCCTCCTGTCCCCTGCCAGGAATCTCCATGCAGCCCGTTTTGGATGCAGGTAAGTGCAGGGTGCACATGGAGGCTCAGGGAGGGTGAAAAACGGGCCTCCTGGAAATTCAGGAAGGCCGGAAATGGGCCTGTTTCCAGCTTCCAGAGAGCCTCCGGAACCCAGTGAAGGCAAAAATGCCTCCCCCCGCTGTGGTGCAGGAGGCCGACTAAGCCACACCCACCATGGCCATGCCCATCCAGCAACTGGGTAGAGAACCCGCTGCTAAAATTTTTGAAGCCCACCCCTCTGTTAGGTGTCAACTCATAAAACATTTTGTATATATTTCATTTCATTTCATTTATTGGATTTCTATGCCGCCCCATCTCCCGAAGGATATGGGGCGGCGCACAATCATAAAAACAATACAAATACTATACAATTAAAATGAATTAAATATGAAACCCAATCAATTTAAAATTAATAAAAACAATTCACTAAAACCCCCATCCCCTCCATCAGTCCAGGTTGGCGAGTTGGAACAGCCATGTTTTTAGGCCACGACGGAAGGACCGGAGGTCAGGGGCCACCCAAAGCTCCAGGGGCAGCTGATTCCAGAGGGTGGGTGCTCCCACAGAGAAGGCCCTACCCCTGGGGGTCGCCAGCCAACAGTGTCTGGCCAACGGCACCCCAAGGAGGCCCTGTCTGTGGGAACGCATGGGACATTGGGAGGCCGTTACTGGCAGCAGGGTCTCCCGCAAGTACCCCGGTCCTAAGCCATGAAGGGCTTTATAGGTCAACACCAGCACCTTGAATCTCACCCGGAGGGCAACTGGTAACCAGTGCAGCTCATGCAGGAGGGGGGTGTAACATGGGAGTATCGGGACACTCCCATCACGACCCACGCCACTGCATTCTGGACAAGTTGAAGCCTCTGGGTGATCCTCAAGGGCAGCCCCATGTAGAGAGCATATATATGTTTTATAGTTGACAACAGAAAGAAGGGGGGTGGAGTTTCAGAGAGCAGGCAGCAGTGTGGAATGGAAAGTACATTCCATTCATATTTTCTTCAGAGACTGATTAGATGACTGAAGCTTCTGCTGCTGCAAAAATCTAATTGGAGAGCCTGATTGATGACTCTTGGCTATGGATGTGTCCCATTGGAGAATATGAATTATGATACACCCAGAGGAGTGGGGGGAAAAGCAGGGTCAAGGGCGACAGTGAATTACGTATCTCAGAGTTGGCTACGCTCAGGTTAGTGCCGTATGTAGAATGGTAGCTTCAAATAAATCATCTTTAGTTTTGGAAGTGTGGCTCAAGGCTCATGGATTGGAGTAACTGCCAGAATCCTGACACTAGGTCCGTAAGGAAGTAGGATTGTGGTCTGAGTGCCTTCTGAACTGTCCTTTCACTAGTAGTTCAATTAGGATTCCGTTAGTTGCTAAAAAGGTTTTTCTTTATAAATCTCAACTCTCTGAGATCAAATTGCTCCTTTTGAGGAGGGTTTTTTTTTAATGCCTGCTCATTTTGTGTTTTACATTGTGCTCAATTGCGTAACCATCTAAATGGTTGGCAGCAAAGGAGTTCCTAAAGACTAGAAATGAAAACTGTATTAAAGAATCAGTTTCCTCCTCCACTCCTCCCCTTCCTTCCTTTATAGAAATAATAATAATAATTCCAGCTTGGAATTATTATTATTCTTTTGTATAAAAGCTGAAGCCAATCTTTAACAATGCACCTCCACCATGGAATAATTGCAGAGCTGCGAGTAACCTTTGGAAAGACTATATTTTAATTCTCTCTTTGCAGCAGAATTGGAACAGTGTGTGTGTGTGTGTGTGTGTGTGTCCATTTGTATACTTGTCTGTCTCTCTTTGTGTGTGTTTGTATACTTGCATATATGTATGTATTTTGGACCGCATAATACTCTCGTTTTCATCCATTAACAAAAACAAAGCATTCCTCTTTAAACACAGCCTCACCTGGGAAATGCCCTTGATATATTTGCATGCACCTTAACTACTCATTAAATAATTGATTTACAAGGAATTTTAACGAACTCGGAGATCCTGGCACAATCTTCGGCTCAAAATTAGCGGTTCCCTCCAGAGGTGAGCTAAGTAACACTGAGGCAATTTGGAGAGGAAAAAAAAAGACATCATTTAGACAATAATTTCCTGTCCCACCTGAACCTTGTTTGATCAGGAAGCTCTATCTGGGTTTGTGTGGAATGCCCAACACTTAAATAAACCAGAATATTCCAATCTAGCACTCTCTATACCAAATACACAATGTAAAAAAGAGGTTGAGACTCTGGAAAGAGTGCAGAGCAGAGCAACAAAGAGGATTAAGGGGTCCGGAGGATAAAACATATGAAGAACGGTTGCATGAACTAAGTATGTCTAGTTTAATGAGAAGAAGGACTAGCAGTCATCCAGTATTTGAGGGGCTGCCACAAAGAAGAGGGAGTCAAGCTATTCTCCAAAGAGGGCAGGAGAAGAAGCAATGGATGGAAACTAATCAAGGAGAGAAGCAACCTGGAATTGAGGAGGAATTTCCTGACAGTGAGAACAATGAACCAATGGGACAACTTGTCTGCAGAAGTTGTGAATGCTCCAACACTGGATTTTTTTTTTAAAGAAGAGATTGTGTTATGTATGCAGAGTTTGAATTGATTGGTTGTTCTTCTAAAGTGTTTGAAATCATTGGTTAAAAAGTGCGGGAAAACCCTGCACTCTGATTGGCTGTCAGCCGAGGCAGCCGGCTATATATAGCTGCCTCAGCTAAGCCAAATCAGGTCCGTTCTGAGCTGAAGTCACTAATAAACTTAAGAGCTGAAGCACTCCATGTCTGCCTCTTCATGCAAACTTAACAGATTGGACTACCACTTGCCTGAAATGGTATACGGTTTCCTGCCTAAGCAGGGAGCTGGACTAGAAGACCTCCCAGGTCCCTTCCCACTCTGTTATTCAATTCTATTCTACTATACCAACTGCATAGATATATGTGATGACCCAAAGGGGTGTGGCACAAAAGGAACAAAGTCACAAAAATAGGTAAAATCCTTTTAATTCCTCCAACTTATCCTCCAATGTCCAGTTATCATCGGCAGGAGGAAAAACTCTCCCAAGAACAGTTTTCAAAGGGAAGAAATTCAGTCCGACCCCAAAGTACATAGAAATTATAAATAAAAACCAACACAAACCACGCTGCAGCAATTAACGAGACAGGAGAAGGGATTGCAGACTTCAAAAGATAATGAAAAACACATTGGGAGGATGCCAGAATCCAGATAAGACTTGACAAACAAAGATAATTCACACTTTGCTTCCAGCAAGGTGCTGTGCGCAAACGCCCTTTTTAAATCCTGTTTTCCCAGCTGCAGCTAATGAAGGGAATCAGGCCCTTTTCTCCCCCATAACCCACGTTGCTCCCTTATCCTTTCCTCCATGCGTGCCCTAGGATGAAGAAGGGTGGGCCTGGGTCTTCCTCTGAATGCCCAGCTGGACTGTGCCCTTCCTCAGTTTCCCCACAGTCACCGGAGCCTCACTCCCACTCCCTGTCAGCTGTTCCACTCCCCCTCAGAATCAGATTCCAACAGGGGCATGACAGGTATAGCTTTAGAACAGGTAATATCTGGCTCAACAATAGTAACTGTGACAAGTGTGCTAATGCAGGGGTCCCTGGGCTGCAGACTGGTATCTGTCCATGGCCTATTTGAACTACCCAAGCAACAGGTGAGCAAGCAAAACTTCATCTGTACTTGTGCAGGATGTAGGTTGCACATGAAACCATCCTGCTCTCCATCCATGGAAGACAATTTTCCTTCTGAAATTGGTCCCTGGTTGCTGGAAAGGTTGGGGGCCACTGTCCTAGTAGACCATGAGTTAAATAAGAGCCAGCCGTGTGCTGCAGCTGCCAAAAAGCCCAATGCAATCCTAGGCTGCATAAACAGAGGGATAGAATCAAGACCACATGAAGTGTTAATACCTCTTTGTAAGGCCTTGGTAAGGCCACACTTGGAAGATTGCATCCAGTTTTGGTCACCACGATGTAAAAAAAGATGTTGAGACTCTGGAAGGAGTGCAGAGAAGAGCAACAAAGAGAATTAGGGGACTGGAGGGTAAATAGATATGAAGCACAGTTGCTGGAATTGGGTATGTCTAGTTTAGTGAAGAGATGGACCAGGGATGTAGAAGTATCCTAGTATTTGAGGGGCTGTCACAGAGAAGAGTGAGGTCAACCTATTCTCCAAACCAGGGGTCTTGAAATTTGACAGCTTTAAGACTTGTAAAGTTCAACTCCCAGAATTCCTCCTCCAGGCATGTTAGCTCAGGAATTCTGGGAGTTGAAGCCTACAAAATTTAAAGCCGTCAAGTTTTTTTTTAATTACATTTATATGCCGCCCTTCTCCGGAGACTCAGGGTGGCTTACAATTTTTGGGATGCAACCCAATGCGCTCAGCAGTAGCCTTCCTTCCATTGTATATGCCTCCTTATTACTAAGTGGCATTTTTACAAAGTCAGCTAATTGCCCCCAACAATCTTGGGTCCTCAATTTACCTCCCCTGAGAGGATGGAAGGCTGAGTCAACCTTGAACCTGGTGGGATTTGAGCCTACAGCAGTTGTAGGCAGCTGGAACTTAAGTGCAGGTAATTAACATCCTGAGCCACCAAGGCTCTTTGAAGACCCTTGCTCCAAACCATCTGAAGGCAAGACAAGAAGTAAGAAATGGAAGCTTGTTAAAGAGAGATACAACCTGGAATTAAGGAGAAATGTCCAGACAGTGAGAATGATTAATCAGTGGACTAATTTGCTTCATGGAGTTGTGGGTGCTTCATCACTGGAGGCTTTCAAGACAAGACTGGACAATCCCTTGACCGGGATGGTAGAAGGTCTCCTGCTTTGAGGAAGGGTTGGACTAGAAGGCCTCTGAGGTCCCTTCCTGAGGATTTAAGATGCACTGGTCATTAAAACCTCATGATTCCCTATCAGCATAATTAAAGATAGTGTGATGACCCAAAGGGGCATGGTACAAAGGCAACACAGTCAGACAGTCGGTAGGAGTCCCTTTATTAGCTCCAACTTTGCCCCCAATGTCCTGGTTACCTTCTGGCTGGAGAAAAACTCTCCCAGGAACAGCCTTTGGCTGCAGAGAATCAAGTCCAAAACATGGTCAACAAAAACTGTAACTATAAGTCCAATCAAGGCAAAATGAGGTAATTAGTCCAACAGGGCAAGAGAAGGAATTCCAGATGTGAAGGAACAGTAGTAATTCAACATGGCTGGGGAGATACCAGGAATGCAGATAACCAAAGTCAACACAAGATAAACTCACATTTCTTCCCAGCAGATGCCACACTCAGCTTGCATCTCTTTTAAACTCTATTCCCAGGTGTGCCTAATGAAGGGAATCAGGGCCCTTTCCTCCCCTGTAAGCCATGCAACCCACATTGCTCCCTTCTCCATTCCTCCCTGGGTGCCCTAGGAGGAAGAGGGGGTGGGCCTGGGCCTTCCTCTGAACTCCCTCTCCCTTGTTCTACCTCTCCCCAGCTCTGCCCAGCCAGACTTTGCCCTTCCCCAGTTTTCTCCACAGCCAATGGAGCCACACTCCCGCTCCCTGTCCAGGGGCATGACAGAGGTTGGGGATTATACAAGTGTGTGTGTGTGTGTCTGTGTGTCAAACAAACCTGAGGGTGTCAGCTTGAGGCAGGCTGGAGTCTTGGGAACTGTGAGAAGCAAACAATCTTAGCTTGTCTATGGCAGTTTCCTCAGCTAACCTGGCCATTCTAGAGGTGAAGATTACAGCTGTTTTCCTCTCCAAATGAGAAATTGGCTGGGGGAATTCATGGGAATTCTCAGGCATGAGTGGCCATGAAAGCCTTGTGGGAAAATGATGGCCGTCATTGACATTCATAGGAGCTGTTGGCCCGACTTCATAAAACCTTCATCACCTTTTAATATTACAGCAGGTACAGTTCAGCGCAATTGGGAAAGCAATTTATAGCAACTGCTGAATAGGCACGAGGCCAGGTGGATGGGGGTGGGGTGGGCATCAGGAGCCTGCATGGAGGAAGGGAGTGAGTGACCATGGAGCAAGGCCTGGAAACTTCTCAGCCAGCACGTCCTGTGGTTAGGAGAAGGCAGTTGGAGCTCCTGTTGGAAGAAATATCTCCATAAAGACGTATCTGTTTGCTGTTGCCAGATTGTGGCATTTGAGACGCACACTTCTCTGTGTGCAGAAGGGGATTGTGTATGACCAAGAAGAGACGGGACAGCCACCTGTCTGAAATGGTGTAAGGCCTCCTGCTTGAGCAGAGGGTTGGACTAGAAGACCTCAAAGGTCCCTTCCAACTCTGTGGTTCTGTCGTTTTGTTTATCAACCCATGGAAATGAATTACCTCCAGGTGCTTTGGGTGCTCCATCACTGGAGGCTTTTAAGAAGAGACTGGACAGCCACTTGTCTGAAATGGAATAGGGTCTCCTGAGCAGGGGGTTGGACTAGAAGACCTCCAAGGTCCCTTCCAGCAATATTCTGACTAACCTTCTGACAAGCAAAGTCCATGGGGAAACCAGATTCACTTAACAACTGTGTGACTATCTTAACAACTGCAGTGATTCACTGTAGCAAGAAAGGTCATAAAACATGGCAGAAGCTCTTAACAACTGTCTCCCTTAGTAACAGAAATTGTGATAGTAAGTTGAGGATTATCCATACTTCGTGAGGGCCCATCTGGTCCTTCTAGTTATGATGGAAGAAATAAAATTCAAAGGAAGGCAAGCCACTCCTACTGTGATTCCCCAAAATAAGACCCTGTCTTATAATTTTTTTGCCACCAAAAAAGACACCAGGTCTTATTTTCAGGGGATGTCATCCACTGACTAAGCTCACTTGCACGCATCGCCCCGGTCTCCATTTTGTTGTCAGAGGCCTTCAGGAACTTCTTCTGCAGCTGGCAAGCTTTCCTGAAGGCTTCTGCAGCCGATAACAGAGCTCCGGATCGATCCTGAGCTTTGTTATCAGCTCCAGGGGCCTTCAGGAAAGCTGGCCAGCCTTGCCGGCTGCAGAAGAAATGGCCTGGCAAGGCAGGTGTCGGGGTGTGTGAGGCCTGGCTACAACTGTCTAAAGGTAAGTAGTAGGGCAGCCCCACATACCCCCATCCCCACCCTGGTTTAATTTTTACCCATCCACTCTGGAGTGGGTGGGATCTTAATTAGGACTTATTTTGGGGGGTAGGGCATATATTGGGCACACAAGTGAAAATCAAGCTAGGGCTTACTTTCAGGGTAGGTCATATTTTTGGGGAAACAGGGTATTAAACAGCCAAGAACATTGCATGGATGCAGTGATCAAGAGACAACATTCATTGAAGGGCATATTTAATTTTTTTTTAACCCAAACTGTAGCTTCTTTCCTCATTTTCCCACCGGTTGATGTCTCTCTATTTTAAATCTTGTCCTTGGGATTGAATTCCTAGGTATGAGTTGGGCTGCCGAACCTCAAGTTACCGCGGTGTCATCCGTTCACCTTAATATTTTAAAAGCCCATTATCTGCACATTTGCCAATGTAGCTAAGGTGTTGACCTTAATTATGGAAGCCCATTTGATAAATTTGGAGTGATTGTGGTCTCTTGACCTCACCTATATCCCAATTTTAATGGGCTGGGGAAAATGGGAGGAAGGAGTATCATGTTCAGAACATCCATTGTTAGTAAAAGGGCTTGTAATTTTTAGATGGTTGGGTATGAATTAGTAAATAGACTTTGGACGAGAGTGTTCTGGCTTGCAAAGATCAGTGTATAATTGAACAGAATAACAGGGTAATACAGTTGGAAGGGACCTTGGAGGTCTTCTAGTCCAACTCCCTGCTCAAGCAGTAGACACGGTTGTCAACCCTGAAGCTGGCCTGACTGAGGCCATTTTGAGACTTCAGTGCTGACACACCAGAGAAGAGGGATAGGGAGTGGGGAATAGAGATAGTTGGGGTGTTGTAGCCAAAACAAAATGCTTTCTTGTGGGAACCAAGGACATTCTTGTAGGTACTTGGAAGGAGGGGACTGGAGTCACCTAGCAACTGGACAGTATCCTGATTGGACCATGTGACTGATTGTTTTGAGAAAGTGACAAACGCCCACTTTTAATTAGGTGAAAACCACGGGAATATTCAGAGTCAGTTTTCACCAGCCTGTGCCAATATGACATATCCAATAAACTTATTCTTTGAGGAAATTGCTTGCCTCAGAGTTTAGTTTGCTATGGGTATGTTACTTGGAACCCTGACACCTGTATAATTCTGGACAGATGGGTGTCCAATCTCTTCTTGAAAGCCTCCAGTGATGGAATTCCCACAACTTCTGGAGGCAAGTTGTTCCACTGATTAATTACTCTAATTGTCCAGAAATTTCTCCTTTAGTTCTAGGTTGCTTCTTTTCTTGATTAGCTTCGATCCAGAGCAAATTTAATAAATAAGCACAATGAATGTACGATTGAATATTAACAAATATGCCTGTGACATTAAGAGACAGGAGAAGAATGTGTTGGTCTGAGTGGAGATGGCCTGATCTTCAGGAGAGGAACAATTGAACAGAATAGAATAGAATTCTTTATTGGCCAAGTGTGGTTGGACACACAAGGAATTTGTCTTGGTGCAAATATTCTCAGTATACATAAAAGAAAAGATACATTTGTCAAGAGTCAAGAAACATCAGGTCCAACACTTAATTATAGTCATAGGGTACAAATAAGCAATCAGATATATAGATAAATAGATAGATAGATAGATAGATAGATAGATAGAATAGAATAGAATAGAATAGAATAGAATAGAATAGAATTCTTTATTGGCCAAGTGTGGTTGGACACAAAAGGAATTTGTCTTGGTGCAAATACTCTCAGTATACATAAAAGAAAAGATACATTGGTCAAGAGTCAAGAAACATCAGGTACAACACTTAATAATAGTCATACGGTACAATAAGCAATCAAATCAGGTAGATAGAGATGATAGATAGATAGATAGATAGATAGATAGATAGATAGATAGATAGATAGACAGACAGACAGATAGATAGATAGATGATAGTAGATAGAAAAAAAGAAAGAAAGAAAGAAAGAAAGAATAGAATTCTTTATTGGCCAAGTGTGATTGGACACACAAGGAATTTGTCTTGGTGCAAATACTCTCAGTATACATAAAAGAAAAGACACATTCATCAAGAATCATCAGGTACAACACTTAATAATAGTCATAGGATACAATAAGCAACCAAATCATACTAGGAAACAGTCAATATAAATTGTAAGGATACAAGCGGCAAAGTTACAGTCCTACAGTCACAAGTGGGAGGGAATGGGCAATAAGGAGTGATGAGAAGATTAATAGTAATAGTAGTGCAGACTTTGTAAATAGTTGGACAGTGTTGAGGGAATTATTTGTTTAGTGGAGTGACGGCCTTCGGGAAAAAACTGTTGCGCATGCAGGGTGCACGCAAGGAAGTGAAAGGGTCAATTTACGCACGACGGAAAGAGCTACAATAAATACAACTTTTTTTGTCAGTGAGGTTGTTTCTGGAGCGTATGAAAAATAAGAATGGATAGCAGCAGTGAGCGATGGGTGAGGAGAAATGATGGAAGTACTGGGGAAAACATCAGGGTGGGAGGGAAATTGAGTAGCTTTCTGAATAAATGAGATCCAGGAGGGAATAAAATATCTGGTGAAGAGACCAGAGTGGATGAATGAGATGGAGAGCATGCCAGACCAAGCCGGCAATTCAAAAACCCAAGAATGAATACAAACGGTCAGCATCTGGTTTGAACAAAGCCTGTTTCTAATTCACAGTTTCAGCTTCCACTGATTGATAGGACGGTTCCGAACCATTGAATGATGGCCCCAGGTGGGGTTAATATTTGTAGGGCTGAGAGTGTTGTGAGAGGCAGCCGGCAAGGCAAGGAAGAGCCAAGGAGTGGAGACAAGATGGGTGAATCTCATAGCAACTTATCTCATTATTTGTCCAGGCGAATGGAGAGAAGGATGGACGGAGGTTTTCAAAGCATTCAATGAAGACAGAATACAGAATGACAGAGTTGGAAGGGACCTTGGAGGTCTTCTAGTCCAACCCAGGGGTGGGATTCTACCAGTTCGCACTTATTCGCTAGAACCAGTTGTTAACATTCTAAGCAGTTCAGAGAACCGGTTGTTAGAAGAAATTACTGGCTAATCCTGTAAGGAAGGCAGGAAGGAAACATTCTGGTGTTGCTTACAGAAACTGCCTCTCCGTTAACCCTTATTACGTTCTTGGCAGGACTAGACTTCCTGTCTCAGGAACATCTCTGGAGTTTTTTCCTTTCCTTTGCTGGTACTTTGCTTGTGTGGAGTGACCATTCAAAGTTACAATGGCACTGAAGAAAGTGACTTATGACCATTTTTCACACTTATGACTGTTGCACATCCCCACAGTCATGAGAGGCCAGGCAAGGAGATGCGTGCCTCGATGTGAATGATATTGAGTTGGCCACGCCCAGCCAATAACATGACTACCAAGCCACATCCACCCAGTCACATGATCACCAAGACACGCCCACCAACTAAGTCATGCCCACAGAACCGGTTGATAAAAATTTTGAATCCCACCGCTGCTCCAACCCCCCTGCTCAGGCAGGAAGAAGAACAGCTGCAGGATTTGGTTTGGCTAGGCAAGAGAAAAGAAGAAGTAGGGGTGACATGATAGCAGTCTTCCAATACCTCAGGGGCTGCCCCAAAGAGGAAGGGGTCAAGCTATTCTCCAAAGCACCTGAAGGAAGAACAAGAAGCAACGGATGGAAACTCATCAAGGAGAGAAGCAACCTGGAACTAAGGAGAAATTTCCTGACCGAACAATCAATCAGTGGAACCTCTGGTGGATGCTCCAACACTGGAAGTTTTTAAGAAGAGATTGGATAACCATTTGTCTGAAGAATATAGGGTTTCCTGCATGAGCAGGGGGTTGGACTAGAAGACCTCCAAGGTCCCTTCCAGCTCCATTCTATTCTATTTCAGACAAATGGTTGTCCAATCTCTTCTTAAAGTCTTCCATTGTTGCAGCACCCACAACTTCCGAAGGCAAGTTGTTCCACTGGTTAACCATTTAAACATATGTTTTAGCCCTCAGCCCCCTAATCCTCCTGGTTGCTCTTCTCTGCTCTCTTTCTAGAGTCTCAACATCTTTTTATATCGTGGCAACCAAATCTAGACAGCCTACTCAAAAGGAGAGACATCACCCTGCCAACCAAAGTGCGTAGAGTCAAGGCTGTGGCTTGCAATGTATGGCTGTGAAAGTTGGACTCAAAGAAGGCTGAGCGCCAAAGAATGGAGGCCTTTGAACTCTGGGGCTGGAGGAGAAGACTCCTGCAAGTCCCTTGGACTGCAAGGCCATCCAACTGGTCGGTCCTAGAGGAGATCCACTCTGACTGCTCTTTAGGAGGCCAGATCCTGAAGATGAAGCTCAAAGACTTTGGCCACCTCATGAGAAGGAAGGAAGGACTTGCTGGAGAAGAAGAGGCTAATGCTTGGAACAACTGAGGGCAGAAGAAGAAGAAGGGGATGGCAGAGAAGGAGGGGGCTGGATGGAGTCCCTGAAGCAGTCGGTGTGAGCTTCAATGGACTCCAGAAGTTGGTAGAGGACAGGAAGGCCTGGAGGAACATTGTCCATGGGGTTGTGATGGGTCAGACATGACTTCGCAACTAACAACAACAACAACAACAACAACCCAAAACTGGATGCCGTATTCCAACTTGGGAAACTGTGCAAAACAGCTTCGCTTTTGATATTACAGGTCAATCCGAATGCCGTTCCTTTGGGGGAAGCTTTAGAAAGCAGGATTTAGTCATTTCTAGATGAAATGGGAGAAAGACAATCTCTCGCCTGCTGTTTGAGCCTGGTGGGAAACCTCCTCGGAAGATGACACAAACAACCATCGCTGCGATTCTTCAATCGCCAGAAAAAAACCTCAACAAGCAGCCAAGACAGGCCTTGGGGAACAAGCCCATCCCGATGGCAACCGCTCTAAAAGAAGGGACAAAAGGATTGCCTTCAAGAGAAGCCAACTCTTGTCATCTTTACAAGCTAATTGGTTGCCAAACCAAAGGTAACATGTTTTGTTGCGACGGAAATCACGATCCTTCCCAGCTCGCTTCATCAGAGGATGACCCCAATCAGCTCGGCTCACCCCAGACCTCGCCAAGAGAATAATAAAACAAGCTCCAATAAAGCAAGTTAACCCGTGTCTGGCTTTCTTTAACAAAGGCAGAAGGGATCCAGGCAGGGATGGGATTCAAAAATCTCAGCAACTGGTTCTTTGCCCGGTTGCTGGGTGGGCGTGGCCTACTGCAACTTCTGGGAGGGCCATTTTTCGCCTTCCCCAGAGTCCGGAGGCTTCCCTCAGGCCTCTGGGAGGGCGAAAACAGCTTCCCCAGGGCTCTGGAGGCCCTCTGGAAGCCGGAAACAGGCCCATTTCCAGACTTGTGGAGCTTCCGGGACGGCCATTTTGCGCCTTCCCCAGAGTCCGGAGGCTTCCCTCAGGCCTCTGGGGGGGTGCAAACAGCCTCCCCAAGGGTCCCGAGGCCCTCTGGAAGCTGGAAACAGGCTCGTTTCTGGACTTCTGGAACTTCCGCTTCGGCCCATTTTTCGCCCTCCCAGAGCCTCCACGCGGGCCCTGCACTTACCTGCATCCAAAACGGGCCGCATGGAAACTCCTGGGAGGGGCGAACCAGATGCAAATTTAACATTCAGTGGGCCCGAACCGGCCCGAACCGGCTGAATCCCACCCCTGGATCTGGGTGGCCTCGGCGGGCCTTCTGAGACGGCGGTTCTAGTTCTGCTCTCAGGAAAAAGTGACACAGTGTATAAGTAGTCCTCGACTTAAGACAAAGCCACCTGGCTGACTTTGGGCCAATCACCAGGGGATGGAGAGTTCAAGAGAAGAAAATAGTCATGGCTCAGGGTTGAAGTGTGCGGTGCTCGGTGCTCTCTTTGGTTGCTTCCTTGCAGACATTTCATGGCCCAACTAGGGAACATTATCAGTGCTAGAAGGGAGGAAGATTTGTAGGGGTGGGGGGAAAGAGGAGGAGGTGGAGGATTGTGGTGTCCTTGGTGCTCTGTGAGCTCATTTGTTTCCTTGCAGACATTTCATGGCCCAACTAGCTAACATCATCCATGCTAGCACTGGTGATGTTACCTTACTGGTGTCCCAAAGGTGCATTTTTCAAGAGGCCGTTCATCTTTCTTTCTCTTTCTCTTTCTTTCTTTCTTTCTCTTTTGTGTCTCATCCTTCTTCAGCTTCTTGAATCAGAAGTGAAACGTCTTCAAAGAAAAAACCAGAAAGTCCAGTTGCCTCTTGAAAAAACATCTTTGGAAGAACCATGATCTGGATTGCTGAGAATCTCCATGGACCTTTACCTGGTTGTGTGTAAGAAAACCACCAAACTCAAGAGCACTCAAGGACACCATAGTCTTCATCATCGTCATCGTCCTCCTCCTCCTCCTCCTCATTTCTCTCTTTCCCTCCCTCCCTTTTTTCCCTCCTACTTCACTGGTTGGATTTCTATTCCTTCCTTCCTTCCTTCCTTCCTTCCTTCCTTCCTTCCTCTCTCCTCCTCTTCTTCAAACCCCCCTTTCTTCTAGCACTAATGATGTTACCTAGTTGGTTAATCAAATGTCTTCTAGAAGGCCACCAAAATCAAAGCACCCAGAACCTCATTGTCCTCTTCCTCCTCCTCCTCCTCCTCCTCCTCCTCCTCCTCCTCCTCCTCCTCCTCCTCCTCCTCCCTCCCTCCTCTTCTCCTATCTCCCCTTTCTTCTAGCACTAATGATGTTACCTAGTTGGTTAATAAAATGTCTTCTAGAAGACCACCAAAATCAAAGCACCCAGAACCTCATTGTCCTCTTCCTCCTCCTCCTCCTTCCTCCTCCTCCTCCTCCTCCTCCTCCTCCTCCTCCTCCCTCCTCCCCCTCCCTCCCTCCTCTTCTCCTATCTCCCCTTTCTTCTAGCACTAATGATGTTACCTAGTTGGTTAATAAAATGTCTGCTAGAAAACCACCAAAATCAAAGCACCCAGAACCTCATTGTCCTCTTCCTCCTCCTCTTCTCCACACCCCTCCTTCCTTCTACCGCTGATGACGTTACCTAGTTGGGCAACATCAAACCTCGGTGAGGGTTTTAGGAGCTGGAAACAGTCTTTCCTCCTTTGGCTCAGCCACCACACACCTGTCCTCTTTGTGAGAGAGGTCACTGATCCGAAGCCCCCTGCACATCTGGCCCCTCCAGTCTGCCGTTTCCAGCACACGGCTGGGCCTTCTGGATTTCCAGCATGCTGCCATTTCCACCTTGCTCTTTTGATCCACCTCTGGGACTCGTCTCTGGCACAGAAGTACCATCTGATTCCTCCCCACCAGCTGTCAAAATAATCTGGCTTCACCTCTCTTGGGCGTGAGTTCACAACGGAGCTTTGACAGCCGGCAAGTTGGCAGCCGGCTTCGGGCTTCAAAAGAGGACAAGGAACAAAGCTGACCTTCTCTGCCGTCCCAACGGTCGCGGACAGGAACTGGGACCGGTTTTGGCTTCAACATCCCAAACCCGATGGAGCCGCATTTTCAAAGGATGCCAAATGCAAGGAAGTGATTCCGTTGTAGAGGCGGTTTGGTATCAACACCCCTCCGGGGTTCTCGCTTTTCCACCTGGTGGCAGCCAAAATTAGGGTGGGTTGACCTGTACTGACCCAGCTTTCCAAATACGACAACCCTCTGTATTTGAAGCAATGATTCCTTTATTAGGAGCCCCAGCAGCCCCAGCAAAAAGTTTCTCTCTCACCGCAGGCTAACAAATCCATCCAGCAGGGAGTTACAGATATTACAGATAATCAGAGTTGGAAGGAACCTTGTAGGTCATCTAGTCCAACCCTTCCTCCCTAAGCAGGAGACCTTACACCATTTCTGACCGATGGCAGTCCAGTCTCTTCTTGAAAGCCTCCAGTGATGAAGCTCCCACAACTTCTCAAGGCAACTTCTGTTCCATGGGTTGATTGTTCTCACTGTCTGAAAATTTCTCCTTATTTCCAGGTTGAATCTCTCCTTGTTCAGTTTCCATCCATTGTTCCTTGTCTGGCCTTCAGGTGCCTTGGAGAATAGCTTGACCCCTTCCTCCTCTCTAGGGCAGCCCTTCAAATACTGGGCAACTGCTCTCCTGTCTCCCCTGATCCTTCTCTTCCCTACACTATCCAGGCCCAGTTCCTGCAACCGTTCATCATATGTTTCATCCTCTAGTCCCCTCATCATCCTGGTTGCTCTTCTCTGCACTCTTTATAGAGTCTCAACCTCTTTTTTACAGTGTGGTGACCAAAATTGGATGCAGTACTCTAGGTGTGGCCTTACTAAGGCTTTATAGAGGGGTATTAGTACCTGTCTTGATCTCGATTGTATCCCTCTGTTAATGTAGCTTAGGATTGCATTGGCTTTTTTGGCTGCTGCTGCACACGGCTGGCTCCTATTTAGCTGGTTGTCCACTAAGACTCCAAGATCCCTCTCCCAGTTACTGCTATTGAGCCTGGTTTCACCCAGTCTATAGGTGTCCTTTGGGTTTTTCTTGCCTAAGTGTAAGACTTTCCTTTTTTCTGCAGTTTTCTGCCACATCTATTCATCTCTGCCCCCTGCCTTTTATCTCCAGAGCTAAGGTGGGGCTTCGCTAGCAGCAGTGGCTCTTCTGTCCCAAGGACCAGTCCATAGATTTCCACTGCTCTCCTCTCCTCTGCCTTCTGTGCATCCATGTGTCAGGCACTGAACCCAGCTGTTCCTCATCAGCCACCTCCAGACCTGGGGGCTATTGACTTGTAGGGCTGACGGATGGCCCAGACTCCACCTCTCCCTCTCTCTCCCTCCCTCCCTCCCTCCCCCCTGCTCTCTCTGTGCCAGCTCCATTCCCTCTTCTTCCTGCTGGAGGGGCTAATGGTCGACAGGCCACAACACTGTCCTTCTCAAGGATGTCTGGAACATTGTCAGGTGCTGGAGGGGGAAACAGGGCAGGGTGGGATGTGGGGACTCAGGATGGGGGTTTGCAATGTACAAGGAAGCTTTATGTGCCAGTCAGAATGAAGCAGCAGGAGGGGAAAGTAGATTCTTCCTTAGAGACCTTGATGAAGGTCAAAGGCAGAAGAGGTTTGAGAGTGGAAAGGAAATTGAGAAGCTATAGGAAGCATGAAAAAAACATTCAATCAATCCATCCATCAACAATCAATCTTTATCGGGTCACAGGCCAGCCAGTGAAACACTAAGCCCACAGATAGTTAGGATAAAGCAGGCAGGAAAAATGGAATTGTTCTAAAAACAGCTGAAAAGAATTTAAAGTACTGCTAGGGTGTACAAACTATAAAACAGTAGTTAGTTGGCTCTCTGAAAAGAAATGAAAGATAGAAACTGAAAATGCAAGGAAGGGGGGAGGAATAAAAAGAAAATGGTATCTTTTTGAAAAACTTACTTATTTTCTGGTTGGCTTGCTGTCTTACTTTCTTAGCCAGTTTGGTCCAGTGGTTAAGACGCCAGGGTTGACAGCAGGAGATTGTGCATTCTAGTCCTGCCTTAGGCATGAAAGCCAGCGTGGTGACTTTCGGCCAATCACCAGGAGACTGTGAGTTCTAGTCCCACCTTAGGCAT
Source organism: Naja naja (assembly GCA_009733165.1). NCBI lineage: Eukaryota > Metazoa > Chordata > Lepidosauria > Squamata > Elapidae > Naja > Naja naja. The sequence goes on from CM019149.1 coordinate 307,241,263, forward strand.
GAAAGGCGGCTGGGTGACCTTGAGCCAATTACCAGGAGAGATGGTGAGTGCTAGTCTTAGGCATGAGAGCTGGCTAGGTGACTTTGGGCCAATCTCAAGGAGACTGTGAGTTCTAGTTCTGCCTTAGGCATCAAAGTCAGCTGGGTGACTTTGGGTCAATCACCAGGAGACTGTGAGTTCTAGTCTCACCTGAGGCATGAGAGATGGCTAGGTGACCTTGGGCCAGTCCCTCTCTCTCAGCCCACCTCACCTCACAGGGTTGTTGCTCTGGGGAAAAAGAGGAGGAGGAAGGTGTGTTGGGTATCTTCACTGCCTTGAGTTATTTCTAAAAATAATAAAAATGGGATAAAAATAAATAAATCCATAAACTGCGGAGATTTCAGGGCCTGTCCATTCCCAAGGGCTGAGATTGAGGAAAATGAAGAGCAGAAAGAGTAGATCATCTACCCTGAGTAAATACTCACCTCTAATAGGTCTACATGCCTCCATCAGGGGGTCAGTTTTGCAACGAATGAATGAATGAATGAATGACTATCCCTTACTTTTACAATTTGATTGTGTTCTTTCTGTGTTCCTATGCTTGGCCGCATGACTTTTTCCCCTCCTAGCCTTGGGATAGTAAATCTATGCGCTCCGCTCTCCTTCTCTCAACCTTATTTAACACGGAGTCCTGAGGTTTCCCTTCCATTTTGCTGCGAGAGCCGGAACTTCACTCCAAACCAATATAGGTAAGCAAATAAAAGGCTGTTCCAGGGAGGGGAAAGGCAACCTGCGGGGAGCCTGATGCTGCGGGCTCAGCCTCAGCACCAATGATAAGAAATGGGGGTGCTAGTGTGCAAAGGAAGAAGGAGAGTGAGAGCAGCTCTTTTGAACTAGCGCGTTTTATTAAGTCATCCGTCTGAATTTTGGCGATCAGAGACTAGGAAGCTTCTTCTACAATGCCTGCACTCTTTCTTTCTTTCTTTCTTTCTTTCTTTCTTTCTTTCTTTCCTTCCTTCCTTCCTTCCTTCCTTCCTTCCTTCCTTCCTTCCTTCCTTCCTTCCTTCCTATCCATCTATCTATCTATCTATCTATCTATCTATCTATCTATCTATCTCTTTCTTTCTTTCTTTCTTTCTTTCTTTCTTTCCTTCCTTCCTCCTTCCTTGTCACTGCTCTCTTTCTTTCCTTCTTCCCCTTTCTCTTTTCCTTTCATTATTTCTCTCTTCTCTCTTTCACTCTTTTCCTTCCTTCCTCCCTCCCTCCTCCCTCCCTCCCTCCTTCCTCCTTTCCTTCCTTCCTATCTCTGCTCTTTCTCTCTCTCTCTCTCTCTTCTTTCTTTCTTTCTTTCTTTCTTTCTCTCTTCTTCTTCCTTCTCTCTCTCTCTTCATTATCTTTCTCTCTTCTCTCTTTCTCTCTTTTCCTTCCTTCCTTCCTTCTCTCTCTCTCTCTCTGTCTGTCACTTACTTACTTACTTACTTACTTACCAAATATCAGTTCCCCGTGGCAAACTTCAAGGAACAACTAAAACAGACCTTCATACTAGAGCATGTAGAAAGCCTAACGCCCCTATCCAGACTATTTCCCAGAAAGAAGCGGAAAGAGGAAAACTGAATTACAAACCGAGCTTCTCAGATAGAGAGCTAGTCTTTGGCTTAACAATGGTTTATTTCATGGCCGTTCCAGGTTGAAAAGGCACTGAAAAAAAGTGACTTATCACCCCTTTTCACACTTATAACCATTGCAGCATCCCCTATGGTCACGTGATCCAAAATTGGGCATTCAGCAAGTGACTCATATTTATGTCTTAAGGAAGTCCATCTGGTGGGACCCAGAAGCAGGGCCTCCTCCGTGGTGGCTCCTTCCTTCTAATTTGAAGGACCATCATTTCCTAGTCATCTCTACCTGGGCCACCAGAGCAGGGAGCCAGGAGACGTTATGGGTCTTCTCTCTTAAATAGGTCCATCAGATGGGACCCAGAAGAAGGGCCTTCTTGTTGGTCACCTCTGCTGTCCAAAGAATTTGGATATTTGCACCAAAGCCTTCTGACCTTGGGGTGTGGCAGAAAATAGAATAGAATAAACAGAGTTGGAAGGGACTTTGGAGGTCTTCTAGTCCAACCCCCTGCTCAGAAAGGAAACTATGTATCATTTCAGACAAATGGTTGTTCAATCTCTTCTTAAAAACCTTCAGTGTTGGAGCATTTACAACTTCTGGTGGCAAACTGTTCCAATGGTTAATTATTCTCACTGCCAGGAAATTTCTCCTTACTTCCAAGTTGCTTCTCTCTGTTAAGATATATCCCCGTTAGGAGAATGAGTGCGTCCAGGGCGAAAGGAGAGATAATGAATAATACACTTGACACAAAAGTTATACTGAATACTGAAATGTAGGTTTTACTTCCAGTAAATGGTTAAGCAGAGTCCAAAAACAGTCTAAGTCATACACAGAGAATATCAGTCAGTAGTCAAATCAATAATTCCAAATAGCAATGTCCTTTTCCTTACCAATATCATACACAGTTCGATAAGCACAGAGTTTGCAAAAAACAGTAGCAAAAACCTCACACCGGATCGAAGAGCAACCAAGACCAAAACCGAAGACGAAGAAGACAAAGAAGAATGAACCAGGTTTCTGGCTCCATCTTATGGCCGGTTGCAGTAACTTCAGGCAATCACATTTCAGCATGCTCTTAAAGTTACATACAATCACTTTGTAATCCTGGTTGATATATTGACAACCCAATAGTTAGGTATCCAACATTCCTAACACTCTCCTTGAGGAGTTTCATCCGTTGCTTCGTGTCCTGCCTTCAGGGGCTTTGGAGAATAAGTTGATTCCCTCTTCTTTGGGGCAGCCCCTCAAATACTGGAAGACTGCTATGATGTCACTCCTCGTTCTTCTTTTCATTTAACTAGACATACCCAATTCCAGCAACCGTTCTTTGTATGTTTTAGCTTCCAGTCCCCTAATCATTCTTATTGTTCTCTGCACTCTTTCCAGAGTATCAACCAGGGGTGGCCTTCCAAAATTTAGCAACTGGTTTTCTGCCAGGTTGCTGGGTGGTTGTGGCCATGGTGGGTGTGGCCTACCTAGTCGGCCTCCTGCACCATGGCGGGGGTGTTTTCATCCTCCCAGGCTCGAGGCTATCTTCAACCCTCTGGGAGGCGAAAATGGTCCCGGGCTCTGGAGGCCTGCTAGAAACCAGAAATGGGCCCATTTCTAGCCTTCTGGAGCCTTGTGGAGGCCTGTTTTCACCCTCCCCAAGTCTCCTCACGGGCCCTGCACTTTGGATCCAAAATGGACCATGTGGGAGGGGCTGGGTGGGCTGGGCCAGCCAGTCGTTGCAACTACCAGATGTAAAATTAGCATCGGTTCGCCTGAACCAGTGCGTACCAGTACACCCTGCTCTCAACATCTCCTTTACATTGTGGTGACCAAAACTGGATGCAGTCTTCCCAGTGTAGTCTTACTAAGGCCTTATAAAGTGGTACTAATGCTTTTTATGGTCTTGATTCTATCCCTCTGTTAATGCAGGCTAGAACTGTGTTGGCTTTTTGGGCAGCTGCAGCACACGGCTGGCTCACATTTCAATGATATTTCAATGATTGTCCACTAAGACTCCAAGATCCCTCTCACAGTCACTATTGAAGGAAATATATATTAAGTTACTCTTTTATAATAGAATTCGAAATTGTTATATGTAGAAATTACGTATTTATTATTATTATTATTATTATCATCATCATCATCATCATCATCATCATCATCATCATCATTATGAGTTACACCTGTGGAAATGAAGAACAGAAGGGAAGCCATACTTATCTGATATTTGAACTATGCAATGATTATTGGACAGTTATATAACCATATCTAATAAACACGTACTGTTTTGTAACTTTGTTATGTTCTAAAGTAAATGTCAGGGTTTTCTGTTATTGATAGAAGAAGAATGACCAATAGTTATTGTCTGATGAGTTTCATTCTTCCCTTTGCTTCTGTGCTGCACCCATTTTCTCACTGAGGTTGTTGGGCTTGAATTCTTTGTCAAGAAACTTCCTTCTGTTGGGTGGAGTTCTGGATGATTTGCAGACTCTTGCTAGGTGTCCTCCTTTTTCACAACGGAGGCAGATGGTATCTAGGAACTTGCATTCAGTGCAGGGGTGGCTTCCCCACAACCTCTGCAGTAGAAATCTTGCCTCTTTCTTCCCAGGTCTTTCTTTTTCCGCTCCATTCTGAGTCTATAAATTCCTTCCTCCACCTCACTACAGTCTGACTCAGAATCTATTTGCTCACAATGAGTTGTTGTGGACTTTTCCACATCAGGATGGCTTGTGGCCTTGTTAATTTTCTTCATGGCTGCTGCTGAGGACTTGGTAGCTTCTGCAGAAGAGGCCTCTTCTATTGCTTCCTTCAGCGTGATCTTAGGTCTTAGTAATAACTTGCTCTGAAGCACCTTGTCTTTAAGGCCCAGAACAAATCGATCGCATGGCCTCTTCTAAATTGTTAAATTCACATGCACCCCCAATGTCTCTTAAACTTGCCACAAAGTTGTTTATGTTTTCGCTTTCCCCTTGATCCCAACGGTAAAACTCGTGTCTCTTAATGAGGCACAATACTTGGGCTCTTAACAACTTTTCTAAGTCAGGCCATTCCATTACCTTCACATCTGCAGCTCCCGCCAATGCCTTCGCCATCTTGAAAACTGCCGGACCTCAGTGCGTGAGAAAGACCGCCCTCTTCCGCTTCTTGGAAATGTCGGCGAGATCGTTTCCTTCCAGATACATTTGGAAACGATCTGCATACGAGTCCCAGTCTTCTGCTGTCGGATCGAACGGGGCTGGGGGGATGTTCAGCGCAGCCATCTCGCTCTCCTTCTGTTCCGCATTGCCTTCTTCTTCAGGGAGATCCCACCTTTGTCGCCAGTGTTAAGTTTGCATGAAGAGACAGACACGGAGTGCTTCAAGCTCTTTGTTTATTAGTGACTACAGCTCAGAATGAACCCACTTTGGCTGGGCTGCGCTGCTACTTATAGCCAGCAGCTGCGTTGCCAGCAATCAGAGTGCAGGGTTTTCCCGCACTTTTTAAACCAATCATTCCTTACATTTTACAAGAACAGTTCAAACCAATGACTTTAAACCTGCATACATAACAATTCCAGTCATGTAGCTCTCGCCTCGGGGTAGAGCTCAGCTTACCCTCAACTTTCTTCTCCTGCACTTTCCATAATCCCTGCAGTTCCTCTGAAGGAAAAGTGCCCAGGTGAATGCTTTATTTTTGTCCCAATCCCCTCAAAATGCTTAAAAAAAAAGCTAAAGGAAAAGAAGGTGATAGGAAGGACAGCAGAAAGAATGGAGTGATGCTGGCTTGGTTTATGCACAGGGTCGACTGTGTGTTTTGAGTTTAAATGATGTAAGCTGCTCAGAGCCACCCCAGTGAGATGGGTGGTCATGTAAACCGAACCACAGACAGACAACCAAGGCAGAGAGACAGAAGAAACCTCATAGTTCTATTTAGAAACAGGCTAAAATACCCCAGTCAAGGAACTGCCAATTCAGACAAACAATCAAACAGTAAACAACAGCCCAATCAAGGAACAACCAAGACCATTCTCACCGACACCGAGAGAGCAAGCCATCATTGGACAGCAAACCTCACTCCCTTCCAGCACTGGTGATGCTACCTAGTTGGGTCATGAAATGTTTGTGAGAAAATAACCAGGTGGAGAGGGCACCAAGAAGCCCACAGTCCTCCTCCTCCCCCCCTCAAATCCCATTCCCTTCTAGCACTGATGATGTTACCTAGTTGGGTAATGAAACATTTGCAAGAAAACAGCCAAGGACCATACAATTCAAGCCTAAGATATAAATAGTGTCTTCTACTGGTCTGTCTGTCTGTCTGTCTGTCTGTCTGTCTGCTATCTATCTATCTGTCTATCTGTCTATCTATCTATCTATCTATCTATCTATCTCTCATCTGTCTGTATCCTCTCATCAATATCTCTCTCCGTCCATCCATCCCTATCTTGTCATGTCTGATCCGCGTGTCTTGTCTGTCTCCGTCGTGTCCATATCTGTCGTCTGTCTGTCTGTCTGTCCTGTCTATCTGTCTGTCTATCCATGTCGTACTGTCGTCGTGCGTCGAGATATCTGCGTCGTCGATCGTAGTCCGTCGTCGTCCGTCTCATCCTCCATCGTCCTGTCAATCTGTATTGCGTGTCGATAGCGTTGCATCGCGTCTACCATCCATCTGTCCATCACCGTTTGTCTGTCGTGCTGACTGTCTGTCTGTCTGCTGTCTGTCTTCTATCTATCTATCTATCTATCTTCATCTATCTATCACATCTATTTATCATCTACCTATCTACTACCTATCTTCTATCTATCTCTATCTAACATCTATTTATCATCTACCTACTACCTACCTACCCACCCGTCCATCCATCCATCCATCCATCCATCCATCCATCCATCCATCCATCTATCTATCTATCTATCTAAATACTAGACTAGGCCAACAGTCAAGCAGTAAACAATACCCCAATCAAAGGAATCCCCAGGACACTCTATCAATGTTACAGAGCAAGCTACTAGTATGTAAACAGAGTGCAACCCCCCCTCCCTCCTAGCACTGATGATATACCCTAGCTGGGTCATGAAACATCTGCAAGAAGACAACCCAAGTTCAGAGAGCACCAAGGACCCCCACAGGCTAAACCTGGTCATGTTAAACTCCGGTTAAGTTGCCAAGTTGTGTGAACCCTACTTCCTGATTTGGTGTTTTATGTGAGTGCAGACAATTAAGTGACAGTTGAGGTGTGTTGGGAGCACCCACTCTTTCCCCCGAGGAGGAGAATCTGGAGGAAGGAGCGTCTCCAACAAGCCCTGGCACATGGCAGCCTGGATAGGCAACGAAATTCCATTTTAATGCATGCCGATTAGTGTACATTGAAAGTGACACTAAAGTTATTCGAAGGAAGTCGCAGTCTAGACCTTCAAAGATAAAGTGAAAAACAGATGCCACAAGAGCGTAAAATACCCTGCGTGTCACGGGACATCGCCACCAACCTGAGCATGAGTCCATATTTCAGGCATGCCGGATTTTATACGTTTTATATGTTAATGATCCTCTCCTGTAGGATGACATAAAATAACACGGCTCATTTAAGCTGGAGGTTGTGAGGCTCACGCTGCAAAGCTTTGCATAACAGATAGGATTGGCGAGGGAGGGAAGGTTGCTGGGGACCAGGATGTTTTCTTATCGTCCCTTGTCCCTAATGTTTTATCGCTGACATAAAAGCCAGGCGCGCACACCTACTTATCGCCCGATAACGTCCTTATAGGAAATGGGCCAGCATCTTGTCTTTCTGCAAATGCCCTTATCACATGCCAAACAGCATCTCGTTCCTTCCTGCCAACCTTCTTCCTTGTTTTTTTTTTAATTTTGGTAAATTTTATTTGTACATTTTTCTGTAACATACATGAGGGCTTAATAAAGAATGTATTGTCTGGGTCAATTTACTTATACATAATGTCGATCAGTGGTTGGATTCAATATTTTTTTACTACTGGTTCTGTGGGCATAACTTGGTGGGTGTGGCTTGGTGGGCGTGGCAGGGGAAGGATACTGCAAAATCCCCATTCCCTCTCCACCTCCCTAACCTGCTTTGCAGCTCCGTTCTCCTGTGCAGGGCAACCAAAGGAGACCCAGCCGATCAGCTGTGGGCATCGCTTGGTGGGAATGGTGTTCTGTGGGCATGGCTTGGTGGGTGTGGCTTGGTGGGCGTGGCTTGGTGGGCATGGCAGGGGAAGGATACTGCAAAATCCCCTTCCTCTCCACCTCCCTAACCTGCTTTGCAGCTCCGTTCTCCTGTGCAGGGCAACCAAAGGAGACCCAGCCGATCAGCTGTGGGTGTCGCTTGGTGGGAATGGTGTTCTGTGGGCATGGCTTGGTGGGCGTGGCTTGGTGGGCATGGCAGGGGAAGGATACTGCAAAATCCCTGCTTTCCAGCTCCGTTCTCCTGTGCAGGACAACCAAAGGAGACCCAGCCGATCAGCTGGGATTCAATGGGAGGCGGAGAATAGATGGGGTTGGTGGGGCCAGTCAGAGGTGGGATTGGCCGGTTCTCCGAACTACTCAAAATTTCCACTACCAGTTCTCCAGAACCAGTCAGAACCGGCTGAATACCACCTCTGAGCAAACCCCATTCCTGTGATGACCCGGTGGCACAAAAGCAACAGAGTCACAAAAGTAGGTAAAGTCCCTTTAATGCCTCCAACTTGGCCCCAATGTCCAGTTATCATCGGCTGGAGAAAAGAACAGTTTTTAAAGGGAAGAAATTCAGCCCGAACCCAAAGTACATATAGATTATAAATAAAAACCAACACAAACCACAGCTGCAGCAATTAACAAAACAGGGCAGGATAAGGAATTGCAGACTTCCAAAGATAACAAAACACACACAGTTGGGAGGATGCCAGAACCTAGATAATACTTGACAAACAAAGATAATTCATTTTATTTTTATTTATTTTATTATGGTATTTCTATGCCGCCCTATGTCCCGAAGGACTCAGGGCGGCTCACAACAATAACAATTCCTGCTTTGCTTCCAGCAAGCAGCTGTGCGCAAACACCCTTTTTAAATCCTGTTTTCCCAGCTGCAGCTAATGAAGGGAATCAGGGCCCTTTTCTCCCCCGTAACCCACACTGCTCACTTATCCGTTCCTCCCTTCGTGCCCTAGGATGAAGAGAGGATGGGCCTGGGTCTTCCTCTGAAGGCCCAGCCAAACTGTGCCCTTCCCCAGTTTCCTCCACAGCCACCGGAGCCACACTCCCACTCCCTGCCAGCTGCTCCCCCTCCCCCTCAGAATCAGATTCCAAAAGGGGCATGACAACTCCCTTCTAGCACTGATGATAACACATAGTTGGGTGACAAAACATCTGCAAGAAAACAACTAAGCTCAGAGGGCACCAAGGATCCCTCCACTGATAATCTTGGATTGGGAGCAAACTCAATTCTTCACTTGAGTCGGAACTAGCATTGGCTTCCAGGAGTTCCTGTCATTAAGATCAGCAATTTTTGCTCTGGATGGGAGTTTCTGATACCATAGTCCCTGCCTTTGGTTTTCATTTACTACCAAGTGTGAGGAGAACTTTTCTGAATTGTGTTGAGATTTGACTTTCCACCAAGGCATTAAAGAAAAGAGTTTCTAGGTCAGAACCTGCTGAATACCACCTCTGGTATCAATAATAATAATAACAATATTTACTTGTATATAGTGCTATTCTTCCAACTTCTAATGTCTACCTTTGTTGTCTAACCATTTGTAAAACAAATCCCATTTTAAAATATATATATATTCTATGTCTTCTTTCTCCTTTATCTTTAATGTCAACCAATCCATTTCCACAGTCTGATATTTTTTAAATTATCTTGTCATCTGTAGGAATGTTCTCATTTTTCCAATATTGTGCAAATACAATTCTTGTTGCTGTCAATACTTGTAATATTAAATGGACAAGCCCTTTGTCATATTTTTCTGGTAATATACCTCACAAAAATATTTCTGGCTTTAAATCTATATGTTGCTTCATCATTTTCTCTAACCACGATATGTATTTTTGTCCAATATATATATATATATATTTGCCTTTTGCCTGCCAAACTTATTTTTGTGCTGGAGGTTACCAGAAGTCCTGGTTGTGATGCTTAGACCCCCCTCTCCAAGCTGCCAAGGGGCTTCAGTTCAGGGTGAGGAGCTGCTGAAAATCAAAATGAGTTTCTTAGATTTGTAGAGGCCAAATTTGGGGTTGATCAGCATGAAGCCTCCTAATCCCTGATTTGGGGTTTACCAGTGTGAGGCATCCTAATCCCAGATTAGCACAATGGAATCTCTCTGTTGACACATGTTCATCCACTGACCAAACAAATGAGCATGTGGTGGCTTTGTGTGATGGTTCACAGAAGCGACTGAGATGCTGCACATCACAAATGGCCCAATCCTATCTAAATCCAGTCTAGCATTAGATTATCTGGCCTTAACCCTTTCTGCAGACCGATTTCCCAGCATTTGCTAACAGATGTGGAAAGACCGGCTGCGTTCATATGATGCCTTCAAACTTAGATTTGCACAGGGGCCACTTCTCTTGAGGGAGCTGCACTGGCTGCTGAATTGGCTTCGGGTCACTTTTAAAGTTCTGATTGACAAACATTCAATTAGAACTTAAAGGCTGACATTTTTTTTGTGGAATAATAAAAGTGAAATCACAAAAGAAATAAAATATTTAATTTTACATATAATAATCGCAGCACAGATAGCATTAGCTCAATGTTGGAAGGAGATCAGATGCCAATGGACAACTTGATAATCCAGATCTCACGACTGTGAAATGGATAAACTCACCCAAAAGTTAAAGATAAGGAAGAAGACTCAAAATATTTTATAGTTTGGGGAAAACTGGTATAATTGGATAAAGGATAGAAA
>CM019149.1:307252731-307262731 GCA_009733165.1 Naja naja
AGATAAGCGGAAAGAGGAAAACTGAATACGAACCGAGCTTCTCAGATAGAGAGCTAGTCTTGGCTTAACAATGGTTTATTTCATGGCGTTCCAGGTTGAAAGGCACTGAAAAAAGTGACTTATCACCCTTTTCACACTTATAACCATTGCAGCATCCCATGGTCACGGATCCAAATTTGGGCATTCAGCAAGTGGCTCATATTTATGTCTTAAGGAAGTCCATCTGGTGGGACCAGAAGCAGGGCCTCCTCCGTGGTGGCTCCTTCCTTCTAATTTGAAGGACCATCATTTCCTAGTCATCTCTACCTGGGCCACCAGAGCAGGGAGCCAGGAGACGTTATGGGTCTTCTCTCTTAAATAGGTCCATCAGATGGGACCCAGAAGAAGGGCCTTCTTGTTGGTCACCTCTGCTGTCCAAAGAATTTGGTTATTTGCACCAAAGCCTTCTGACCTTTTTTTTTTTTAATTACATTTATATGCCGCCCTTCTCCAAGACTCAGGGCGGCTTACAATTTTTGGGATACAACCCAGTGTGCTCAGCAATAGCCTTCATTCCATTGTATATGCCTGCTTATTACTAAGCGGCATTTTTACAAGGTCAGCTAATTGCCCCCAACAATCTTGGGTCCTCAATTTACCTACCCCGAGAGGATGGAAGGCTGAGTCAACCTTGAGCCTGGTGGGATTCGAGCCTACAATAATTGTAGACAGCTGGATCTTAAGAGCAGGCATTTACAGCCTGAGCCACCAAGGCTCTGGGGTGTGGCAGAAAATAGAATAGAATAAACAGAGTTGGAAGGGACTTTGGAGGTCTTCTAGTCCAACCCCCTGCTCAGAAAGGAAACTCTGTATCATTTCAGACAAATGGTTGTTCAATCTCTTCTTAAAAACCTTCAGTGTTGGAGCATTTACAACTTCTGGTGGCAAACTGTTCCAATGGTTAATTATTCTCACTGCCAGGAAATTTCTCCTTACTTCCAAGTTGCTTCTCTCTGTTAAGATATATCCCCATTAGGAGAATGAGTACGTCCAGGGAAGCGAAAGGAGAGAGATAATGAATAATACACATGACACAAAAGTTATACTGAATACTGAAATGTAGGTTTTACTTCCAGTAAATGGTTAAGCAGAGTCCAAAAACAGTCCAAGTCATACACGGAGAATATCAGTCAGTAGTCAAATCAATAATTCCAAATAGCAATGTCCTTTTCCTTACCAATATCATACACAGTTCGATAAGCACAGAGTTTGCAAAAAACAGTAGCAAAAACCTCACACTGGATCGAAGAGCAACCAAGACCAAAACCGAAGACGAAGAAGACAAAGAAGAATGAACCAGGTTTCTGGCTCCATCTTATGGCCGGTTGCAGTAACTTCAGGCAATCACATTTCAGCATGCTCTTAAAGTTACATACAATCACTTTGTAACCCTGGTTGATATATTGACAACCCAATAGTTAGGTATCCAACATTCCTAACACTCTCCTTGAGGAGTTTCATCCGCTGTTTCGTGTCCTGCCTTCAGGGGCTTTGGAGAATAAGTTGATTCCCTCTTCTTTGGGGCAGCCCCTCAAATACTGGAAGACTGCTATGATGTCACTCCTCGTTCTTCTTTTCATTTAACTAGACATACCCAATTCCAACAACCGTTCTTTGTATGTTTTAGCTTCCAGTCCCCTAAACATTCTTATTGTTCTCTGCACTCTTTCCAGAGTATCAACCAGGGGTGGCCTTCCAAAAATTTAGCAACTGGTTTTCTGCCAGGTTGCTGGGTGGTTGTGGCCATGGTGGGTGTGGCCTACCTACTCGGCCTCCTGCACCATGGCGGGGGGGGTGTTTTCATCCTCCCCAGGCTCCGGAGGCTATCTTCAACCCTCTGGGAGGGCGAAAATGGTCCCCGGGCTCTGGAGGCCTGCTAGAAACCAGAAATGGGCCCATTTCTAGCCTTCTGGAGCCTTGTGGAGGCCTGTTTTTCACCCTCCCCAAGTCTCCTCACAGGCCCTGCACTTTGGATCCAAAATGGACCATGTGGGAGGGGCTGGGTGGGCTGGGCCAGCCAGTCGTTGCAACTACCAGATGTAAAATTAGCATCCGGTTCGCCTGAACCAGTGCGTACCAGTACATCCCTGCTCTCAACATCTCCTTTACATTGTGGTGACCAAAACTGGATGCAGTCTTCCCAGTGTGGTCTTACTAAGGCCTTATAAAGTGGTACTAATGCTTTTTATGGTCTTGATTCTATCCCTCTGTTAATGCAGGCTAGAACTGTGTTGGCTTTTTGGGCAGCTGCAGCACACGGCTGGCTCACATTTCAATGATATTTCAATGATTGTCCACTAAGACTCCAAGATCCCTCTCACAGTCACTATTGAAGGAAATATATATTAAGTTACTCTTTTATAATAGAATTCGAAATTGTTATATGTAGAAATTACGTATTTATTATCATCATCATCATCATCATCATCATCATCATCATCATCATCATTATGAGTTACACCTGTGGAAATGAAGAACAGAAGGGAAGCCATACTTATCTGATATTTGAACTATGCAATGATTATTGGACAGTTATATAACTATATCTAATAAACACGTACTGTTTTGTAACTTTGTTATGTTCTAAAGTAAATGTCAGGGTTTTCTGTTATTGATAGAAGAAGAATGACCAATAGTTATTGTCTGATGAGTTTCATTCTTCCCCTTTGCTTCTGTGCTGCACCCCATTTTCTCACTGAGGTTGTTGGGCTTGAATTCTTTGTCAAGAAACTTCCTTCTGTTGGGTGGAGTTCTGGATGATTTGCAGACTCTTGCTAGGTGTCCTCTTTTTTCATAACGGAGGCAGATGGTATCTAGGAACTTGCATTCAGTGCAGGGGTGGCTTCCCCCACAACCTCTGCAATAGAAATCTTGCCTCTTTCTTCCCAGGTCTTTCTTTTTCTGCTCCATTCTGAGTCTATAAATTCCTTCCTCCACCTCACTACAGTCTGACTCAGAATCTATTTGCTCACAATGAGTTGTTGTGGACTTTTCCACATCAGGATGGCTTGTGGCCTTGTTAATTTTCTTCATGGCTGCTGCTGAGGACTTGGTAGCTTCTGCTGAAGAGGCCTCTTCTATTGCTTCCTTCAGCGTGATCTTAGGTCTTAGTAATAACTTGCTCTGAAGCACCTTGTCTTTAAGGCCCAGAACAAATCGATCGCACATGGCCTCTTCTAAATTGTTAAATTCACATGCACCCCCAATGTCTCTTAAACTTGCCACGAAGTTGTTTATGTTTTCGCTTTCCCCTTGATCCCAACGGTAAAACTCGTGTCTCTTAATGAGGCACAATACTTGTGGCGCGTAATGGGCTCTTAACAACTTTTCTAAGTCAGGCCATTCCATTACCTTCACGTCTGCAGCTCCGCCAATGCCTTCGCCATCTTGAAAACTGCCGACCTCAGTGCGTGAGAAAGACCGCCCTCTTCTGCTTTCGGAAATGTCGGCGAGATCGTTTCCTTCCAGATACATTTGGAAACGATCTGCATACGAGTCCCAGTCTTCTGCTGTCGGATCGAACGGGGCTGGGGGGATGTTCAGCGCAGCCATCTCTCTTCTTCTGTTCCGATTGCCTTCTTCTTCAGGGAGATCCCACCTTTGTCGCCAGTGTTAAGTTTGCATGAAGAGACAGACACGGAGTGCTTCAAGCTCTTTGTTTATTAGTGACTACAGCTCAGAATGAACCCACTTTGGCTGGGCTGCGGCTGCTACTTATAGCCAGCAGCTGCAGTTGCCAGCCAATCAGAGTGCAGGGTTTTCCAAGCACTTTTAAACCAATCATTCCTTACATTTTACAAGAACAGTTCAAACCAATGACTTTAAACCTGCATACATAACAATTCCAGTCATGTAGCTCTCGCCTCGGGGTAGAGCTCAGCTTACCCTCAACTTTCTTCTCCTGCACTTTCCATAATCCCTGCAGTTCCTCTGAAGGAAAAGTGCCCAGGTGAATGCTTTATTTTTGTCCCGCAATCCCCTCCAAAATGCTTAAAAAAAAAAGCTAAAGGAAAAGAAGGTGATAGGAAGGACAGCAGAAAGAATGGAGTGATGCTGGCTTGGTTTATGCACAGGGTCGACTGTGTGTTTTGAGTTTAAATGATGTAAGCTGCTCAGAGCCACCCCAGTGAGATGGGTGGTCATGTAAACCGAACCACAGACAGACAACCAAGGCAGAGAGACAGAAGAAACCTCATAGTTCTATTTAGAAACAGGCTAAAATACCCCAGTCAAGGAACTGCCAATTCAGACAAACAATCAAACAGTAAACAACAGCCCAATCAAGGAACAACCAAGACCATTCTCACCGACACCGAGAGAGCAAGCCATCATTGGACAGCAAACCTCACTCCCTTCCAGCACTGGTGATGCTACCTAGTTGGGTCATGAAATGTTTGTGAGAAAATAACCAGGTGGAGAGGGCACCAAGAAGCCCACAGTCCTCCTCCTCCTCCCCCTCAAATCCCATTCCCTTCTAGCACTGATGATGTTACCTAGTTGGGTAATGAAACATTTGCAAGAAAACAGCCAAGGACCATACAATTCAAGCCTAAGATATAAATAGTGTCTTCTACTGGTCTGTCTGTCTGTCTGTCTGTCTGTCTGTCTGTCTGTCTGTCTATATCTATCTATCTATCTATCTATCTATCTATCTATCTATCTATCATCTGTCTGTGTGTCCCCCTCCCCTCTCAATCTCTCTCTCTATCCATCCATCCATATCTATCATCTATCTCTATATCTGTCTGTCTGTCTGTCTGTCTGTCTGTCTGTCTGTCCATCCATCCATCTGTCCATCCATATCTATCTATCTATCTATCTATCTATCTATCTATCTATCTATCTTCTATCTCCAGATATCCTTCCAACTATCATCTGTCTATCTGTCTTTCTCTCTGTCTGTCAATCATCTATCTATCCATCTATCCATCCATCCATCCATATCTATCCTCTATATCTGTGTCTGTCTGTCTGTCTGTCTGTCTGTCTATCTATCTATCTATCTATCTATCTATCTATCTATCTATCTAACATCTATTTATCATCTACCTACCTACCTACCTACCTACCTACCTACCTACCTACCCGTCCATCCATCCATCCATCCATCTATCTATCTATCTATCTATCTATCTATCTATCTATCTATCTATATACTAGACTAGGCCAACAGTCAAGCAGTAAACAATACCCCAATCAAGGAATCCCCAAGGACACTCCTATCAATGTTACAGAGCAAGCTACTAGTATGTAAACAGAGTGCAACCCCCCCCCTCCTAGCACTGATGATATACCCTAGCTGGGTCATGAAACATCTGCAAGAAGACAACCCAAGTTCAGAGAGCACCAAGGACCCCCACAGGCTAAACCTGGTCATGTTAAACCCCGGTTAAGTTGCCAAGTTGTGTGAACCCTCCTTCCTGATTTGGTGTTTTATGTGAGTGCAGACAATTAAGTGACAGTTGAGGTGTGTTGGGAGCACCCACTGTTTCCCCCGAGGAGGAGAAGCTGGAGGAAGGAGCGTCTCCAACAAGCCCTGGCACACGGCAGCCTGGATAGGCAACGAAATTCCATTTTAATGCATGCCGATTAGTGTACATTGAAAGTGACACTAAAGTTATTCGAAGGAAGTCGCAGTCTAGACCTTCAAAGATAAAGCGAAAAACAGATGCCACAAGAGCCGTAAAAATACCCTGCGTGTCACGGACATCGCCACCAACCTGAGCCGCGAGTCCATATTTCAGGCATGCCGGATTTTATACGTTTTATATGTTAATGATCCTCTCCTGTAGGATGACATAAAATAACACGGCTCATTTAAGCTGGAGGTTGTGAGGCTCACGCTGCAAAGCTTTTGCATAACAGATAGGATTGGAAGGCGAGGGAGGGAAGGTTGCTGGGGACCAGGATGTTTTCTTATGCGTCCCTTGTCCCTAATGTTTTATCGCTGACATAAAAGCCAGGCGCGCACACCTACTTATCGCCCGATAACGTCCTTATAGGGAAATGGGCCAGCATCTTGTCTTTCTGCAAATGCCCTTATCACATGCCAAACAGCATCTCGTTCCTTCCTGCCAACCTTCTTCCTTGTTTTTTTTTTTTTAATTTTGGTAAATTTTATTTGTACATTTTTCTGTAACATACATGAGGGCTTAATAAAGAATGTATTGTCTGGGTCAATTTACTTATACATAATGTCGATCAGTGGTTGGATTCAATATTTTTTTACTACTGGTTCTGTGGGCATAACTTGGTGGGTGTGGCTTGCTGGGCGTGGCAGGGGAAGGATACTGCAAAATCCCCATTCCTCTCCACCTCCCTAACCTGCTTTGCAGCTCCGTTCTCCTGTGCAGGGCAACCAAAGGAGACCCAGCCGATCAGCTGTGGGCATCGCTTGGTGGGAATGGTGTTCTGTGGGCATGGCTTGGTGGGTGTGGCTTGGTGGGCGTGGCTTGGTGGGCATGGCAGGGGAAGGATACTGCAAAATCCCCCTTCCCTCTCC
This sequence comes from Naja naja, assembly GCA_009733165.1. Lineage (NCBI taxonomy): Eukaryota > Metazoa > Chordata > Lepidosauria > Squamata > Elapidae > Naja > Naja naja. The sequence continues at coordinate 307,259,273 of CM019149.1, forward strand.
ACCTCCCTAACCTGCTTTGCAGCTCCGTTCTCCTGTGCAGAGCAACCAAAGGAGACCCAGCCAATCAGCTGTGGGTGTCGCTTGGTGGGGATGGTGTTCTGTGGGCGTGGCTTTGTGGGTGTGGCTTGGTGGGCGTGGTTGGTGGGCATGGCAGGGGAAGGATACTGCAAAATCCCTGCTTTCCAGCTCCGTTCTCCTGTGCAGGGCAACCAAAGGAGACCCAGCCGATCAGCTGGGATTCAATGGGAGGCAGAGAATAGATGGGGTTGGTGGGGCCAGTCAGAGGTGGGATTGGCCGGTTCTCCGAACTACTCAAAATTTCCACTACCAGTTCTCCAGAACCAGTCAGAACCGGCTGAATACCACCTCTGAGCAAACCCCATTCCTGTGATGACCCCGGGGCGTGGCACAAAAGCAACAGAGTCACAAAAGTAGGTAAAGTCCCTTTAATGCCTCCAACTTGGCCCCAATGTCCAGTTATCATCGGCTGGAGAAAAGAACAGTTTTTAAAGGGAAGAAATTCAGCCCGAACCCAAAGTACATATAGATTATAAATAAAAACCAACACAAACCACAAAGCTGCAGCAATTAACAAAACAGGGCAGGGTAAGGAATTGCAGACTTCAAAAGATAACAAAACACACACAGTTGGGAGGATGCCAGAACCTAGATAAGACTTGACAAACAAAGATAATTCATTTTATTTTTATTTATTTTATTATGGTATTTCTATGCCGCCCTATGTCCCGAAGGACTCAGGGCGGCTCACAATGATAACAATTCCTGCTTTGCTTCCAGCAAGCAGCTGTGCGCAAACACCCTTTTTAAATCCTGTTTTCCCAGCTGCAGCTAATGAAGGGAATCAGGGCCCTTTTCTCCCCCGTAACCCACGCTGCTCACTTATCCGTTCCTCCCTGCGTGCCCTAGGATGAAGAGAGGATGGGCCTGGGTCTTCCTCTGAAGGCCCAGCCAAACTGTGCCCTTCCCCAGTTTCCTCCACAGCCACCGGAGCCACACTCCCACTCCTGCCAGCTGCTCCCCTCCCCTCAGAATCAGATTCCAAAAGGGGCATGACAACTCCCTTCTAGCACTGATGATAACACATAGTTGGGTGACAAAACATCTGCAAGAAAACAACTAAGCTCAGAGGGCACCAAGGATCCCTCCACTGATAATCTTGGGATTGGGAGCAAACTCAATTCTTCACTTGAGTCGGAACTAGCATTGGCTTCCAGGAGTTCCTGTCATTAAGATCAGCAATTTTTGCTCTGGATGGGAGTTTCTGATACCATAGTCCCTGCCTTTGGTTTTCATTTACTACCAAGTGTGAGGAGAACTTTTCTGAATTGTGTTGAGATTTGACTTTCCACCAAGGCATTAAAGAAAAGAGTTTCTAGGTCAGAACCTGCTGAATACCACCTCTGGTATCAATAATAATAATAACAATATTTACTTGTATATAGTGCTATTCTTCCAACTTCTAATGTCTACCTTTGTTGTCTAACCATTTGTAAAACAAATCCCATTTTAAAATATATATATATTCTATGTCTTCTTTCTCCTTTATCTTTAATGTCAACCAATCCATTTCCGCACAGTCTGATATTTTTTTAAATTATCTTGTCATCTGTAGGAATGTTCTCATTTTTCCAATATTGTGCAAATACAATTCTTGTTGCTGTCAATACTTGTAATATTAAATGGACAAGCCCTTTGTCATATTTTTCTGGTAATATACCTCACAAAAATATTTCTGGCTTTAAATCTATATGTTGCTTCATCATTTTCTCTAACCACGTATGTATTTTTGTCCAATATATATATATATATATTTGCCTTTTTGCCTGCCAAACTTATTTTTTGTGCTGGAGGTTACCAGAAGTCCTGGTTGTGATGCTTAGACCCCCCTCTCCCACAAGCTGCCAAGGGGGCTTCAGTTCAGGGTGAGGAGCTGCTGAAAATCAAAATGAGTTTCTTGATTTGTAGAGGCCAAATTTGGGGTTGATCAGCATGAAGCCTCCTAATCCCTGATTTGGGGTTTACCAGTGTGAGGCATCCTAATCCCAGATTAGCACAATGGAATCTCTCTGTTGACACATGTTCATCCACTGACCAAACAAATGAGCATGTGGTGGCTTTGTGTGATGGTTCACAGAAGCGACTGAGATGCTGCACATCACAAATGGCCCAATCCTATCTAAATCCAGTCTAGCATTAGATTATCTGGCCTTAACCCTTTCTGCAGACCGATTTCCCAGCATTTGCTAACAGATGTGGAAAGACCGGCTGCGTTCATATGATGCCTTCAAACTTAGATTTGCACATGGGCCACTTCTCTTGAGGGAGCTGCACTGGCTGCTGAATTGGCTTCCGGGTCCACTTTAAAGTTCTGATTGACAAACATTCAATTAGAACTTAAGGCTGACATTTTTTTTTGTTGGGAATAATAAAAAGTGAAATCACAAAAGAAATAAAATATTTAATTTTACATATAATAATCGCAGCACAGATAGCATTAGCTCAATGTTGGAAGGGAGATCAGATGCCAATGGACAACTTGATAATCCAGATCTACGACTGCGCGGAAATGGATAAACTCACCCAAAAGTTAAAAGATAAGGAAGACTCAAAATATTTTATAGTTTGGGAAAACTGGTATAATTGGATAAAGGATAGAAACCTGTGAGTAAACAGATAGGGAAGGGAAAATATAAAGAGGTTATGATAGGAGTATTTACCAGATATAGGAAGTAAGTATTGGAAAATTGTTTGATAAGAACACATCGCCTAAGCAATTAGAAATGTTTATGTTTTTACATTTATTACGTTATGTATATATTTTTGGTTTTGTATTTTACGAAATGTTTTGTAGTGTGCGTGTGTGTGTGTGTGTGTGTGTGTGTGTAGGTCTTGGTGTATTCGGGTCTTGTCCCATGTAAGATTGAGAGTATCTTGGCGACGTTTCAATGAGATCCCACTCGCCATCTTCAGGCTGGTGTCTTCGGCTTTGTGCTTCTGCCAGCAAAGCGTGATCTGAGCTGCCTTCTCTCTATAAATACTGGAGGGGAGGTGTGGTGTGCTGGCTCTGCTGTAAGCGGGTTGGTTGGCTGTGTTGTTACTTCTTGATTGGTTGATGGAATAGGTGTTTGCTGATTGGTTGGCTGTGTTGTTGGCTGTGTTGTCACTTCTTGATTGGTTGATGGAATTGATGTTTGCTGATTGGTTGGCTGTGTTGTTGGCTGTGTTGTTGCTTCTTGATTGGTTGATGGAGTTGATGTTTGCTGATTGGTTGGCTTTTTCATAGGAGCCTGTGTGGCTGAGGTAGTGGCTGTGTGTCCTTCAGCCTTTTGTGTTGTAGCTACCTGGGTAGTGGGCTGTGTCACAACACAAAAGGCTGAAGGACACACAGCTGTGTGATGACCTTCTGAGTTCTATTGTTGTGACATCCTGGGTGTGGTG
>CM019149.1:307267731-307285815 GCA_009733165.1 Naja naja
CCAAAAGGCAATTGGACTTTCTTGGTGTTTTCTCTGAAAATCTTTCGCTTCTCATCCAAGAAGCTTCTTGAGTTGAGTTCAGTTCAGTCTGGTTGCTTTCCATGGTGCTGAAATCCATCTCTGTTTCTTCTGGGGGAAGTCTGTAGAGATTCTCCGTCATCCAGGTCCTGGTTGTACCAAAGGTGCTTTTTTTTAGGAGGCAACTGGGCTTTCTGGTTTTTCTTTTGAAGACGTTTCACTTTCATCCAAGAAGCTTCTTCAGCTCTGATTGGATGGTGGCGAAGGGAAGCATTTTATACTCCTTGCAGACATCTGGTCATTTGTATCCTTTCAGAGGGTCATTGAGGCCACTTGGAGGTTTGCCTGGGTCCTCAAGGTGGCCACTTTCTGCACCGGCTGGAGCTTGTGGATACTTCTCAAGGGTAGCCCCACGTAGAGCTCATTGCAAGAGTCTAGACAGGAGATGGCCAGAGCTATCAGTGCGATTGCTGGTTGCTTTCCATGGTGCTGAAATTCACCTCCGTCTCTTTTTGACTCCAAGTTGACCTGTTGCGTCCCAGGCAGAGGTTGCTGAAACAGAGGACTGCTCTTTGGGTGCCTCAACTTATGACTGCACTTGAGCCCAACATTTCTGTTGCTCAGAGAGACTGTCGTTAAGTGAGTTTTGCCCCATTTTATGACCTTTCTTGTCACGGTTGTTAAGTGAATCACTGCAGTTGTTAAGTCAGTAATCCAGTTGTTAAGTGAACCTGGCTTCCCCGTTGACTTTGCTCACCAGAAGGTCGCAAAGGGGATCACATCAGTTGCCAAGAAACTGGATATTGATCATGTGATCAAATGGGGATGCTGAACTGCTCATTCTCCTCCTGCTTCAATTTCTCCTTTCTTTTCCTCCTTCTTCTCTCCTCTGTCCCTCTCTCCTTTCTCCTCCTCCTCTTTCTCCTCCCTTCCCTTTTCTTTTTCTAGTTCCCATTCCCTTCTTCTTCTGCTGCATCTCCTTCTTTCTCCTTCTTCATTCTCTCTGCCCTCCCTCTCTCTCCTTCCTTCCCCTCCTCTTCCTCTTCCTTTCCATTTTCTTTTTCTTTCCTTTGTGTTCCTTTCCTTCTCCTCTTCTTTCTTTCTCATGCTGCCCTGGGAATTCTGGGAGTTGAAGTCCACCCACCTTCAAGTGGGCAAGTTTGGAAATCACTGGTTTAGAACCCCAGGAAGACGGTGAGGAATAGACAGCATTAATATGGGCCTTTGCTCTGTGTGTGTGTGTGTGTGTGTGTGTGTGTGAATGGGGGCACCTCAAGCATGGAACTGTGAGCACATTTGGAAGTGGATCTCATTTCCCAAAGCTTCTTTGAAGCAAGCCAGAGGTTGCAACATTCCATCATAATTTTGTGTGCGGAAAGAATAATAAAACCATCACAGCTTCAGGAATAATAAGGTCAGGCTGAACACACACACACACACACACACACCCCTCTCCCCCAGTAAAATTATAGTGTGGCTCAGAAGCATTTGAAAAGAATTTAAATGCATGGGGAGGGAGGGAGGGAGGGAGGGAGGGGAGACAGATCTACAACCCATGTACTGAGTTTGTGTGTGTATGTGTGTGTGAGAGAGAGAGACAGAGCAAGAGAGACAGAGAGAGAGAGAGAGGTTATAACCCACATACTGAGTTTGTGTGTGTGTGTGTGTGTGTGTGAGAGGTTATAACCCACATACTGAGTTTGTGTGTGTGTGTGTGTGTGTGTGAGAAAGAGATTACAACCCATATACTGAACTTGTGTGTGTGTTTGTGTGTGTGAGAGAGATATCTACAACCCACATACTGAGCTTGTGTGTGTGTGTGTGAGAAAGAGAGAGAGAGAGAGATCTACAACCCACATACTGAGCTGTATGTTTGTATGTGTTTGTGTGTGTATGAGAGAGAGAGACAAGATTATTACGACACATATACATATGACACACACACTTCCCCCCCAAAAAAACTATTTACAGTGCCAGCAGACAACACTGGTGGCATTTGCCCCCGCTTATTCAACCACAATGCCCATCCTGAGTTTGCCAGAGGGATGATACCAAATGTGTGTGGATATTTTTGGTTTTTGGGACATCTCACACATTTGGTAGCATCCCTCTGGCAAACTCAGGATGGGCCTCAAAAGGCCAACCTGGTTTGCAATGGCTATTATTGGCCCCACCTCTAGATGGCAGCAGATTTGAGATTCCCCCCTCCCTCAAATCGTTTGCTACCATCTAGTGGTGGAACCGAGTTTAGCAGCTCAGCTTTACAAATTCTAATTTAAGGTCTTGAAAGATTTCTGTCTGCTAATCCTGTTTTCTTCTGACAGAAACAGTTGCTTGGAAAAATAACAGTGCATGTATTTGTTTTTAATTCAAACAAGGGAGCATGGTCCAAAAATTTAGAAAGGCTAGTCCGATAAGACAATGAGGAATTACTCTCCCAAAAGGGCAGAACTGGTCAACACAAAAACATATTTGAAACCGTGAATGCAAAGTTCTATTTCCCCCCCCCCAGCTTCCCAGTTTTAATTCAAGGCATCCTAAAGCATTGCCAAGAACATTAATTCCTTCCCCAAAGTTCATACACGTTAAAGAAGGAAAGATTGATTCATTCAGCTCCAGCTATTTTCACTTCCTCCAAGTTCAAGCCTACTCACGGCTATCTGGTCTTCTTTCAGGAAGATTGGGCCAAGACAGAGGGTAGAAGACAAGACCCCAATTTTGCAAGTCCCTTCCCCCATAGCAGGAAAAACAAAACAATATTGCATCCAGTTTTGGTCACCACAATATAAAAAAGACGCTGAGACTCTGGAAAGAGTGCAGAGAAGAGCAACAAAGAAGATTAGGGGACTGGAGGCTAAAGCAGACAAAGATCACTTGCAAGAATTGAGTTCATCTAGTGAAAAGAAGGATCAGCAAGGATGGGATTCTAACGGTTCGGACCGGTTCTATAGACCTGGTTGTTATGATTCTGCACAGTTCAGAGAACCCGCAAATCATGCCCCTGGCTGGCCCTTCCCCTCTCTGCCCACCACTCCCCTCCTGCCCAGTCAGTCCTTATCGCGCATGTGCAACATTGTGTGCATGCCCAACATCACTGACTGCATTCTTCCCTGCCCAGTCACTCCTTAAGGTTTCCCCTCCTGACGATCAGCTATTCCTATGATCAGCTGTGCCAGGATTCCCCTTGCTGTCTCTCTGCTTTGCCCAAGAGGCTTCCCTGAGGCCCAGGAAGGCAAAAAATGGAGGGGAGGTGGGCCCAGGGAAGCCTTCTGGGAGCAAACACCCCCCCTAAGGAGGCTTCCCTGAGAAATGGTGGGGGACTGCAAAAAAAGCCACGCCCACCCAGTCACATGGCCATGCCCACCTAGCTACGCCCACCTAGCCATGCCCACAGAACCGGTTGTCACAAAATTTGAATCCCACCCCTGAGGACCAGGGGTGACATAATAGCAATGTTCCAATATTTGAGGGGCTTCCCCAAAGAAGAGGCAGTCAAGCTATTCTCCAAAGCACCAGTCTCAGCTATTCTTCCGTCATCCGACCACGAAGTGAGCAATCACCACAAATATTCTCAAGAACAGTAGATTCCTCTTTAATCCAAACAACGGGTAACAGCGGGCAAAAAAGGGTTTAAAGTCAGTCTAAGTTGCAATGCACAATAGCACAGTATTTATCGTTATGTTTTGAGCGTTTATACCATATATGGCTAATTAGTCCCCATCCATTGCTGCTACCTAACATCCGTCAATGGTTATTCCCTAACCCATGCCCACTCACCCCTTCACATCATCCCAAAGAGCCCATCATCCCAAAGTGCCCATTATACCCATCACATTCCCCATGTTATTTCACCCATGCCGTGTCATCCCACTCCCTGCCAATTCTGCTATCCCCCTTCCGCTCTTTCGTGGGCTATTCAGAGCCGCAGCGGAGGAAGCTGACGTCATCTGCTTGGTTCCACCGGTCGTGAGGTTTGATCATGGTCTATCAACCGATCTGCCGCCACTGCTGCCTATAGTCCTCAACCAGTCAGCTTATCGGAACATCTGGGGCACCTCAATCCATCTCTATGTTGCCGAAGTTGTCGCGGCTGACAACCAGAAGGCAAGACAAGAAACAATGGATGGAAACTAATCACTGGAAGCTTTCAAGAGCAGACTGGACTGCCGTCTGTCAAAAATTGTGTAGGGTCTCCTGCTTAGGCGGGGGATGGGACTAGATGACCTGCAAGTTCCCTTCCAACTCTGTTAATCTGCTAATCTGTTAATCTGTTATGTAATCAAGGAGAGAAGCAACCTAGAACTAAGGAGGAATTTCCTGACAGTGAGAACAATTAACCAGTGGAACAGCTGGACTCCAGAAGTTATGGGTGCTCCATCACTGAAGGCTTTCAAGAAGAGATTGGACAATCTTTTGTCTGGAATAGGGTCTCCCACTTGTGCAGGGGGTTGGGCTAGATGACTTTCAAGCTGCCTTCCAACTCTGTTATTCCATCCACTGTAATCCCACCCAGGCTGAGTCGAGATGTGGGTTGTCCCGTTGAATGGAAGATGTCCAACAAAGAGACTAGACGTTGGTTTCTTCCAAATCTGAGCACAGTCTGTTGAATAAGATAACCAAATTCAAAAGCACCACATGGAAATCAATCTATCTGGGATTTGAGCTTGGGAGTGATTGCCTCACGTGGAGAGAGAATGGAGAATGCATATAGAAAACTCCCTGGACAAAAAATACATACATGGTTGGAAAAAATGATAAAACAGCATATTGATTTAAAGCTAGAAATATTTCTACTGGGGATTCTACCTGAAAAATAAGAAAAGAGTAAGAAAAATAAGAAGAAAAAAAACATTCATATTTAGTTATTCATATATTAACTTCTGCTAGAATTGTATTTGCACAAAGCTGGAAGAATGAAGAGATACCTACAGACAAGAACGTGATTAGGAAAATACTAGAATGTGTGGAAATGAACAGACTAACACTTGCAATTAAGGAGAAAGAGCAAACTGAATATTATATGGCATCGGGTTTATTTTATCAAATGTTTAAACCACTAAAATGGAAGTCAGAACCAGGGAAATGAAATAAAGAAGATATGTTGAAAGAGATAATCAAATGTTATGATTGGTATGTGGAATATTACTATTTTAATATTGCAGAATCAATATTAATTTAATGAAGGACGTTGCAAATTTTGATTACTGTTCCACAAAGATACTTGTTCAACTGAAGATGGAATTATTATATTAAAAATAAAATAATAATAATTAATAATAAAAAAAGAAAAAGAAAACTCCCTGGCTGGGCAGGCTGGGATGGGCTGGCACCCTCATTCTCATTCTTCACCATTGTTTATTATGAGTCATTTTCGGCAGCCAAGTCAATGCAGCAAAGCAAAATCAATAAAACCAATGTGCCTAAAACCTTTTCGAATCAGCTGCCAATGAGATGAAGGCTGCAAAAGATGGCCAGAAGTCCAATCTTAAGCAGCCTAGTCATGATAATCAAACCATGGGTGATTATTTTTAGCTGCAGAAGGGTTTTGTTTGCCAAAGGACCATTTGCAGAGCAATTTCCAGGCTGGCTTGGCTGAGAAAGGTCTCCAACCCATTGGGCATCGGGAAACCTAGGGCTGGAAGGGACCTTGGAGGTCTTCTAGTCCAACCCCCTGTCCAATTTTTATTTTTTATTTATTTTATTTGAACTTGTATGCCGCCCCATCTCTGAAGACTCGGGGCAGCTCACAACTAAAAAACAGAGACAATAAATACTTAAAAAACAATTAAACTAATTTACAGGCCCAAATGCTAAAAACTAAATTAAAAATCTATCCCCCCCCACAGGAAGGGGTCACTTGGTCAAACAACCAGGTCTTTAAATCACGGCGGAAGGTGCGGAGGTCAGGGGCCAGGCGGAGCCCCAAGGGCAGTTGGTTCCAGAGGTCAGGGGCCGCGACAGAATAGGCTCGCCGCCGTGGGACCGCCAGCCAGCATTGGCCCACCGACGGGACCCTGAGGAGTCCTTGCCTATGTGCTCGCACAGGGCGGCAGGCATTCGATGTCGGCAGAAGACGCTCCCTTAAATATTGAGGACCCATGTCGTACAGGACTTTGTATGTTAAAACCAAAACCTTGAATCTCACCCGAGTGCAACCGCAACCAATGCAGGCAGCGCAGGAGGGGGTAACATGGGAGAATCGGAAACTCCCATCACCACCCACGCCACCGCATTCTGCACCAGCTGCAATCTCCGGATGGTATGCAAGGGCAGTCCTAAATAGAGAGTGTTGCAGTAGTCGAGTCTAGAGGTAACAAGAGCGTGAGTGACTGTGCGCAGGGCATCCGGTCCAGAAATGGCGAAGCTGATGAACAAGGCGAGCTGGGCAAAGGCCCCCTGGCAACGGCCCCCACCTGCTCCTCCAACCGAGCCGTACATCCAGGAGGACCCCCAGATTCCGCCCTATCCACAGGGGCAACACCTCTCCCCTATGGCCAAAGATGGATATTCCTGACTGGGCGAGATGCCGGTATGCACAGCCACTCAGTCTTGGCCGGGTTGAGTGAAGCATGTTCCCGCCATCCAAATCGCACGCATCCAAACACCAGGTCATCAGGAGAGGGCATCACTGATCTGGTTTGGGGTGGAGATGTACAGCTGGGTATCATCCATACTGATGGAATTCACCCCAAAACCACGGATGATCTCACCCAGCGGCTTCATGTAGATGTTAAATAAAAAGGGGAGAGGACCCACCCTGAGGGACCCCACAAGAGAGCACCCTCGGGTCGACCTCAACCCCTGCCAACACCGATTGCACTGCCCCGAGAGGTAGGAGGTGAACCACTGAAGAACAGTGCCCCCCACTCCCAACCCCCCGAGGCGCCGCAAAAGGATACCATGGTCGATGGTATCAAAAGCCGCTGAGAGGTCTAATAGGACCAGGACAGAGGAAAAACCCCTGTCCCGAGCCCTCCAGAGATCATCCATCAGCGCGACCAATGCCGTCTCTGTGCTGTAACTGGGTCGGAAGCCCGATTGATACGGATCCAGGTAGTCCGCTTCATCCAGGAAAAGTGGAAACTGCTGAGCCACTGCACTTCAACAACCTTCGCCAAAAGCGAAGGTTGGAGACTGGATGAAAGTTGTCTAACACGGTCGGGTCCAGGGCAGGCTTCTTCAGGAGGTCTCACCACCGCCTCCTTCAAGGCGGAGGGAAAAACACCCTCCCTTATGAAGCGTTGACAACTGCCCGAGCCAACCGCAGGTGACCTCCTGGCGCATAAGCCAGCCAGGAAGGACACGGGTCCAACAAACATGTGGTGGAACTCAGACGCCACATAATCCTGTCCACTTCATCCTCGGAAACAGGATCGAAGTCATCCCAGATCACACTGGCCAGACTGCTTGTATCCCGTTCCTCAGACCACTGCAAATCAGAGGACAGCCTGCCCCGGATCCGAGCAATGGGTCCGCCCCTCCCCCTTGAAGGAGGCGGGTAGCCCAACAGAGGCGGCTGGGTGGTTATCTGCGGACGCTATGAGGGCGGAGAGATAGGACCTTCTCACCACTCTCATAGCTACCAGGTAAGTTCTAATATGGGCTCTTAGCTGGGCTCGATCAGATTGGGAGCGGGTGGACCTCCACCTGCTCTCTAAACCCCTTCGACGACGCTTCATCTCCCGGAGCTCCTCGGTATACCAAGGAGCCATCGGGATCCACGTGTAAGGGGATGCATGGGGACAACCCTGTCGAGGGCATCCACGCAGCCTGCTGCCAGGCGGCCCCAGATCCTCGGCAGAGCTGTGGGCAAGGGAAGGGAAAGGACCCCAGTTCCGCCTGGAACCTCTCAGGGTCCATCATGCCTGGGGCGGAACCATCTAGGTGGCTCCTCATCCCAGCAGTGGGGGCAGCCTGCTGGAAGACCAGCCGGGAGATAGTGATCAGACCATGGAACAGGCAACCATAAAGTGGCTTGCCCTCTGTCACCACGCCACTGTTCAGAGACAAAACTAGGTCAAGAGTATTTCCCCTCATGAGTCGGGCCTTGAATCAACTGGGTCAGGCCCATGGCTTCCATAGAAGCCATGAATTCCTGGACCAAACCTGACACCGCCCCCCCAGGGAAGACAGATTGAAGTCCCCCAGGACCATAAGGTCCGAGAACTCCACCGCCACCTCCGAGAGGAGATCGAGAAGCCCAGGCAGGGCCGCTGTCACACAGCTGGGGGAAAGGTATGCAAGCAGCAAGCCCACCTGACCATTAGGCCCTCACCTCACGAGGAGGGTCTCACTCCTGCCTATCTCTGAAACAGAGACCTCCCTTGGAAACAGGGTCTCCCGAATAACCACAGCCACCCCACCACCCCTTCCCTGGTCAGTGCAAAACCCGGAAACCTGGAGGGCACAAATCAACCAGAGGGACACCTCCTCGGGCCCAACCAGGTTTTGGTGATACAGGCCAGGTACGCAGCCTCCTCCTCAATGATCTCACGGAGGAGGGAGGACTTATTAGCCATGGACCTGGCATTAAAATACACCAACCTAAGCCCAGGGATCCCAGTTCTGATGCCCCCTAGGGAGGAGGCCATGGTCGGAGGGCCACCGCACAAAGATGGCGGTGCAGCTCCTGACACATGATATGGCCCTATGCCTCGACGTCTCCTGCCAATCCCAACCACCCTGGGAATCGCTGTCCCCACCTCACGCCCCAGAGCCCCGTCGGCCCCCAACCCCTGCCCCCACCATGCACCGGGCTGCAAGAAGACCCCTCCACCCCCACCCTCCTCCCTATCCCATTAAAACACCAAATTAAAAAAATTAAAAGTCGTCCCTTGATTCCTGATTTAAAATTTAACCCCTTGGTCACGCCATGCCACCTCTCGGGATCCCGGGATCCGTCATTAAGGTAAGCTGTCGATAACCCAATGGGCCAGCTCAAGGACAAGGGCAGTCCTGAGCCCATAGCTCCGGTGGCAGTAAACACCCATAAAACAATGAATTACAATTCATAGGGGTTGGGGGTAGAATAAAGCATCATATGGCAGAGGTGATAGATGTTACACAGATGTAAAGTGTCTGGGTGGAGAGTAAAGGTCCAGGTGACAGTATCCAATGAGTTCAACACCACGAACGGGCCTCTCACACCCATTCGGGGGGCCAAGATGGAGATGAATGACCAACCACTCTCTCACCGCGGTGGTCAAAACAGCCTTGGAACTGATGGGTCAGTTGTTAAGCCCCTCTATCCTCTCACAGTAGAGGGGTAGTCCTCCCATTGTCCTCACACCACGATGGGGCCCTATCTGAAATCAAATCCTGAAAAGGGAAAGGTCCAAGAAGGACTAAGGATCATGACCGCTGATTGAAAGATGACAACTGCACCCACAAAGTGCAACAGAAGAGACCAGGCAGCAGAACCGGCGATAGAAAGCAGGAGCAGTGGACGGGGCAAGAGTAACACAAAAAGTAAGTGGGGAGTCCAGGTAGAGAATCCATAGATGTTAATATCAACCATCACGGCCAAGGTCCAGAGCCGTAAAAGGCCGGCCAACCATGGGGGTCGGCCCTCCGATGGTAATGTCAATTCCGACCCCCACCAGGCCGGCAGCAGCTCACCCGACCTGGCCAGCATCCGATGGAACCAGCATTCGCGGCTGGAGTCAGTCCAGCCAGCCGATGTTTCTATGCCAAAGAGCCCCGACAACTCAGGCTCAAGGCATTCCAGCCGTCCGCCGCCGCCAACTCTTCCACATCCACCCGGGCTCCCACAAAGGCTGACAAAGCCATCAAGACAAGGAGGCCGATAAAACCGTCCCGGACGCTGGGCCACCAAAAAACGCCCCCAAAACAGTCCGGGGCCTCGTTGGTTGGCCCAGCAGCCGACAGCAGCAGCATCCAAAGTCGCTGCCATCGACACCACAGTCACAGCCTCTGCAGCCTCCGTAGCCTCCGTAGCCTCCGTAACCACCAAGGCCACCATAGCCACAGCCCCCATAACCGCCAAGACCGCCGAGGCCGCCAAGATCACCATCGCGGCCGATGCCTCCCCTAAAACGGCCGCCGTCTCCAGCGCCTCTGCAGCCTCCGCCGTCACAGCCTCCCCAGCTGACAAAACTGTGGCTGGAGCCTCCGCCGGAGCAGCCGTCATCGCCGCCACCGCCGCTCCAGCCGCCGCAGCCACCAAAAAGGCTGCCGAAACCGACACTGCAGCTGCTCCAGTCACCGCTCCAACCGTTGCAGCCTCTGCAGCCGCCGAAGAAGCCGCTGAGGTCATCAAGGCCTCCAACAAAACAGCCGCCATTTCCCCACCGCCAGGAACAGCCGCCAAGATCAGGAGCCTGGGTGCCAGCTCACTGGCGACCCAACCGTGCCAGAACCAGCCCAGTTCCACACCTGGGCTCTCTTGGACAATCCAAGAGAGTTCAGCAGCGTCAGGGGAATCTCCACCACCACACATACGCCAAAACTGACAGCACCCCCCGGGAGCTTTCTCAGCGACCAACCACCATCTTGGGCATGCGCAGACCAAAACCAATGCAGGAGTCCTTATACTATCCCAGTCAAATGGTTGTCCAATCTCTTGAAAACCTCCAGTGATGGAGCATCCACAACTTCTGGAGGCAAGTTGTTCCACTGATTACTCTGAATGTCCATCCTGTTGTCCGTCCGTCCATCCATCCATCCAACCAACCATCCATCCATCCATCCATCCATCCATCCATCCATCCAACTATCCCTCCAACTTCTATCTTGTCTATCATATGCATCTTATCTGTCTCACAGAATCTAGGGCTGGAAGGGACCTTGGAGGTCATCTAGTCCAACCTTCTGACCAGATCAGGAATCTTTATACCATCACAGATCCAGGCTCTTCCTGAAAGCCTCTAGTGATGGAGCATCCACAACACCAGGAGGCAAACTGTTCTATTGATTAATCTGAATGTTTGTCCATCCATCCATCCATCCATCCATCCATCCATCCATCCATCCATCCACCCACCCATCCATCCATCCATCCACCCACCCATCCATCAACCCATCCAACCTACCATGCATCCATCCATCCATCCATCCATCCATCCATCCATCCATCCATCTAACCAACCATGCATCCATGCATCCATCTTCTATCTTGTCTATCATATGCATCTTATCTGTCTCACAGAATCTAGGGCTGGAAGGGACCTCGGAGGTCTTCTAGTCCAACCTTCTGACCACTAGATCAGGAGTCTTTATACCATCACAGATCCAGGCTCTTCCTGAAAGCCTCCAGTGATGAAGCATCCACAACTCCAGGAGGCAAAAGCTGTTCCATTGATTAATTGTTCTGTCAGGAAATTTCTCCTGAGTTCCAGGTTGGATCCCCCTCAGATAAGCTTCTACCCATGGCTTCTTGTCCTGCCCTCGGGGGCTTTGAGGTATAAATTGACTCCTTTCCCCTTGGGATAGACCTGCAAGTGTTTCAGTTTGTGTCGTGACATTTGCTTAGCCTTCTAATGCACCTGCTTGTGGTTGATTTTGATGGAGACATTTTAAAATCCTAGAATTAGAAATCACCCTTGAGAGCATTTAGTCTGAACCCCTGCTCTTTGCAGGATCTCAAAATCAAACACCCCCCCCCATAGGTGAGTATCTCACCTCCCCTTGTCCATCAAAGGACACACCCCAGTTTTCCAAGGAATTGGTTCCACCCTTAAAGTACTCTCAGTATCCCCAATTTTTTTAAAAACTTCAAGAACCTTTTCTTGCATTATTATTCTGTGCTTTGCAAAGATGGAGAGCTGGTCTCTGTCTTTTCTCCACATGAGTAGAATTGCTACAGAATTAAAATGGAGGCTCCCTCCCCCTTGCAATACTCATGCTTTGCTCAAAGTCTGTAGAGATCCTCAGCCATCCTAGTCCTGGTTGTCCCAAAGGTGCGTTTTTCAGGAGGCAACTGGGCTTTCTTGGTTTTTCTTTTGAAGATATTTCGCTTCTCATCCAAGAAGCTTCTTCAGCTCGGACTAGATGGTGGGGAAGGGAAGGATTGATAGTCCTTGCAGACAGCTGGTCATTTGCATCCTTTTATAGGGCCATTGAGGCAACTTGGAGGTTTATCTGTGTCCTCAGGGTCACCTGAGTCCGGCAAATGGGTGTGAGGCCTTCTTGGAACTGCTGAAAGGACTGTGTTGTGAACTCCACACCTATTTGCACCACTCAGGTGAGCCTGAGGACCCAGAAAAACCTCCAAGTGGCCTCAATGACTCTCTAAAGGATGCAGACAGCTGGTCATTTGCATCCTTTTAGAGAGTCCTTGAGGCCACTTGGAGGTTTCTCTGTGTCTTCAGGGTCACCTGAGAACTGCAAATGGCTCCTGTAGTCTGCAATTTTCCCTCTGGAAATCCATTCCTACTCCCACACCATTCAAAGGAGGTTCATCCCAAATTGTGTAGCTAAAAAGTCTATAGAGATTCTCAGTCCTCCAGGTCATGGTTGACCCAAAGGTGCTTTTTCAGGAGGCAACTGGACTTCCTGATTTTTCTTTGAAGATGTTTCACTTCTCATCCCAGAAGCTTCTTCAGCTCTGACTAGATGGTGGGGAACAGAAGGATTTATATTCCTTGCAGATAGCTGGTTATTTGCATCCTTTTAGAGGTCATTCAGGACACTTGGAGGTTTATCTGTGTCCTCAGGGTCATCTGAATGGTGCAAAAGAAAAGACTGTGTTGTTGAGCTATGTTTCCTGAAGGACGTTCCAGCAGTTCCAAGGAGGCTCCACACCCATTTGCATTATTCAGGTGACCCCTGAGGACACAGATAAACCTCCAAATGGTCTCAACAACTCTCTAAAAGAATGCAAATGACCAGCTCTCTGTCTGTGGTCCTGGACTGCAATCAGGAACAGAATTTTCATGGCTAAGCGAGGTGTCCCAAAGGTGCTTTTTCAGGAGGCAACTGGACTTTCTGGTTTTTCTTTGAAGACGTTTCACTTCTCATCCCAGATGCTTCTTCATCTCTCGTGCTTTGCTCCGCCACGGAGGTGCAGGCCAGTTCCAAAGGGTTGGAAATGGCCAAGGGTGGGATTCAAATTTTTTAACAACCGGTTCTATGGGCGTGGCTAGGTGGGCATGGCCACGTGACTGAGTGGGTGTGGCTTCTTCTTTTTTTGAAACACCCACCCTGCCACAGCCGATCATCTGAACAGCTGATCATTGGGAGGGGGAAAAAACCTTAAGGTGTGACTGGGCAGGGGAGAACGCAGTCAGCGATGTCGGGCATGTGCGTGATGTTGCGCATACGTGATAAGGACTGACTGGGTGGGGAAGGGAGGGGCAGGCGGAGAGGGGTGGGGCCAGCCAGGGGCACGATTTGCCGGTTCTCCAAAATGCAAAAAATCATAACAACCGGTTCTATAGAACCGGTCCGAACCGGTAGAATCCCACTCCTGGAAACGGCACCCCAAAGAGTAAAGCCTACTCAGAGAAAGGAAGCAACACACTCAACATTGTCCTTGTGCTCCACCCCGGGAAGGTAAAAGCAGAATATTGCATCCCCGAACGCCTGCAGGAAAACAACTAAGGATATTTTTCCACACAGCCTAAATGTCATCATCTACACCATAATGACAGAAGAGTGCAGAAACGAGGGACTAATATTGTGGCATTGTGAATAAAGATGCCATTAAAATAAACGCAAAAGCAGCCATCAGCAAAGGCCATAGGAATAAAACCGGAGGAAGTTATTATCAGGGTCTGCATGGCATTGTTGAATCCAGAAGGCGCCTTTGAGGTTATCCTCACATTCAGATTACAGATTAGCAGAGTGGGAAGGGACCTTGTAGGTCATCTAGTCCAACCCCCCTCCACCCAAGCCAGAGACACTACACCATGTCTGACAGATGGCAGTCCGGCCTCTTTTTGAAAGCCTCCAGGGATGAAGCTCCCACAACTTCCAAAGGCAACTTCTGTTCCATTGGTCGATTGTTCTCACTGTCAGAAAATTCCTTCTTATCTCCAGGTTGAATCTCTCCTGGATCAGTTTCCATCCATTATTCCTTGTCTGGCCTTCGGGTGCCTTGGAGAATAGCTTGACCCCTTCCTCCTCCTCTCTGGGGCAGCCCCTCAAATATTGGAAGATGCTCTCCTGTCTCCCCTGGTCCTTCTCTTCAGTAGACCAGCCAGGCCCAGTTCCTACAACTGTTCATCGTGTGTTTGAGCCTCCAGTCCCCTCATCATCCTGGTTGCTCTTCTCTTTTTCTAGAGTCTCAACATCCTTTTTATAGTGTGGTGACCAAAACTGGATGCAGGACTCTAGGTGTGACTTTACTAAGGCTTTATAGTAGAGTGGTATTAGTACCTCCCTTGTTCTTGATTGTATCCCTCTGTTAATGCAACTTAGGATTGCATTGGCTTTTTGGGCTGCATCTCTCTCTCTCTCTCTCTCTCTCTCATCATCTATCTATCGTATAATGGGGGCTTCAGAAATGTTGAGGGAGTCTTGAGTTCTCCCCATGGCCATCGCAGGGCAGAAGGTCGCGATGTGATCGTGTGATCCCAGGACATTGCGACTGTGCCTGAATTTTGATCACATGACTGCAGGGATGCTCCAACAGTCGTAAGTGTGAAAAAATGGTCATAAGCAGGTGTGGGCTGCAGTGGTGGGGTTCAAATTTTTTTACTATCGGTTCTGTGGGCGTGCCTTAGTGGGCGTGGCTTGGTGGGCATGGCAGGGAAGGATACTACAAAATTTCCATTCCCTCCCCACCCCACTGACCTGCTTTCCAGCTCCGTTCTCCTGTGCAGGGCAACCAAAGGAGACCCAGCTGATCAGCTGTGTCATAAAATAAGACAAGCAGAACAGGAAATACAAGCATGCAACCTCATTTTTTGCTTTGAATCAAAGTTCATTTCGTGAGCAATTTGGAACATGAAAGCCATCAGAGTACAAATAACAATTCAGTAAGATAATACTTACATCAACGCCTCACTGCCATGAGGTCCAGAGATAATAGCTAGGTCCAGTGAGGAGCAGCAAGAACCAGTGGCCATGATCTGACATAAAACCCCTCTTATATAGTCTTTTCTACATCTCTTCTGTTACCAGGAAGATTACCAGAGCAACTTCCTCATTCACTGGGCCATCCTGGTGCTTGGCACTTATTTGAAAAACCCTTGTCATCTGCACGTTTCTGGTTCTGTATTCTCGTAATGTCTCAGACAGTTACATCAAAAATAGCCCCAAACTGAGCTACTTGCAACTATTAGTTTTACACAATTTCCAATTACAAATTTCCCTTAGTTCGCGTCTTTTACCAAGGTAGTGCTTTAATATATATCATATAAGAAGCAATAAAAAATCAAGTTTAAAACTAAGAAGCATAGACCCAGGTAGAAGTTTAAGGGTTTCTTCTCACAGCTGGGACTCAATGGGAGGCAGAGCATAGATGGGGTTGGCGGGGCCAGTCAGAGGCGGGATTTGCTGGTTCTCCAAACTACTCAAAATTTCCGCTACTGGTTCTCCAGAACTGGTCAGAACCGGATGAAGACCAGCTCTGGAGGGCTGATGGGCTGCTACCGGTTTGCACCGGTTTGGGCGAACTGGTTGTTAATTTTACATCTGGTTTGGCAAACTGGTTGTTCTGGCGACTGGCTGACCCCACCCACCCCTCCCCTCCCAGGAGTCCCCACGTGGTGGTTTTGGATCACAGGTAAGTGCAGGGCATGCACGGAGTCTCAGAGAGGGTGAAAAATGGGCCCCCTTTCCGTTTCCGGCCTCCGGAGAGCCTCCAGAGCTTGGGGAGGGGCAAAAAAAGCCATCCCCCCTGCGGCCCATTTTTGCTCCCAGGATGGTGCAGGAGGCTGACTAGGCCATGCCCACCATGGCCATGCCCACCCAGCAACCGGGCAGAGAACCGGTTGCTAAATTATTTGAAGGGCACTCCTGGTCGTAAGTTCCTTTTTTGAGTGCTGTCGTAACTCTGAACGATCGCTAAACAAACTTCTGTAAGTCGAGGACTATCTGCATTTCCTTTTCTTTTGAACCCTTTGGAATGTATGTTTCGCTCTGCCGTAGTTTTGCCTCCGGGTGCTTATCGAGGCAGCTGAATCCAGGCTCCAGGGAGCGTTTCCCTTCCTTTCTTTGAGGGTCCCTCCCTGGGGGGGGTGTTTTGGGGGGGGGTCCTCTTACATGGGGGTCCAGAAGGGGCTGCCCATCCAAACGCAGCTGTTCTCAAGCAGAACGACAGGAGGAGAGGGAGGGGGAGGGAAAATCTGCGCCTGCCCCCCGTGTGACCTTCCCAAGAGCGTCTGCCTGGCCGGGCCTGGAAGCGGCATTCTGCGTAAAGAGCTTTCAGGTCGTTTTATGCTTTGCTGGCGCTTGGTAATTTTGCAAATGGAGGAAGGTGTCAATTTTGTTAAAGAGCACAGAGCTTTTAAGCTTTTAAGCAAATTTATGGCTTCCCTTATCTTTCCTTCCTTCCTTCCTTCCTTCCTTCCTTCCTTCCTTCCTTCCTTCCTTCCTTTCTTTCTTTCTGTCTGTCTTCCTTCCTTCCTTCCTCCCTCCCTCCTTTCTTTCTTTCTTTCTTTTTCTATCTGATTTGATTGCTTATTGTACCCTATGACTATCATTAAGTGTTGTACCTTATGATTCTTGACGAAGGTATCTTTTCTTTTATGGACACTGAGAACATTTGCACCAAGACAAATTCCTTGTGTGTGCAATGACACTTGGCCAATAAAGAATTCTATTCTCTCTCTCTCTCTCTCTCTCTCTCTTTCTCTTTCTTTTTCCTTCCTTCCTCTCTCCCTCCCTCCTTTCCTCCCTCACATTTCCTCCCTTCTGTCCATCCTCCCTCCCTCACATTTTCCTCCTCCCTCCCTCCCTCCCTTACATTTCTTCCCTTCTGTCCATTCTCCCTCCCATTTTCCTTCTTTCTTTCCTTTTCTCCCTTCTGTCCATCCTCCCTCCCTCTCTCCCATTTTCCTTCCTTCCTTCCTTCCTTCCTTCCTTCCTTCCTTCCTTCCTTCCTGCTCCCCTGCTGCCTGCCTGCCTGCCTGCCTGCCTGCCTTCCCGTGATGGGTTAGTGTCACTAGTTTTAGTGACAGAATCCCCATTTTGTTCTGTGAAAAACAGTCATAAGTCAGTGTTGTTGTAACTTGGAACAGTCACTAAATGGATGGAAACTTATCAAGGAAAGAACCAACCTAGAACTAAGGAGAAATTTCCTGACACAACCATTAACCAGGAGAAGGACTCCAGATGTTAAACTACTGCAACGTTTGAAGAAGAGATGGGAAAATAGTTTGTCTTAAATAGCACAGGGTCTCCTGCTTGAGCAAGGGGATGGACTAGAAGACCTCCCAGGTCCCTCCCAACTCTGTTATACTGTTAATTAACCAGTGGAACAACTTGCCTCCAGAAGTGGTGGGTGCTCCATCCCTGGAGGTTTTCAAGAAGAGACTGGACAGCCACTTGTCTGAAATGGTAGAGGGTCTCCTGCCTGAGCAGGGGGTTGGACTAGAAGACCTCCAAGGTCCCTTCTGACTCTGGTTTTCCCTTTTCTGCCAAGGGCATTTCAGCTCGCCTGCCCTCCTGCCCGACGGACGTGTCAGCAAATCCTTCCAGGCCCGATCTGGAGATATTTCTCCCAGGTTAGTGGCACGGAAGCCAGGAAATGCCATCTGTGCCTCTTGCCTGCCTTCCTGCCCCCCCCCCCCTTGCCATCCGTAATTATTGGAGGAAGGCAAGATTGAAACTCTAATGCCATATGTTCATTACCGATTCTGCTAATGAAAATCTATCTTGCTGTCAGGCCGGGTGGAAGATAAATGGAAGCAGTTTCCCTGTGGAGCATTTGAAACGCTCCGGATAAAAGACTTTGTGCATCTGTACCTCTCCCAAAGTGGGATTCGAACTCGCTGGAGATAGAGGAAGGGAGAAGGCAGGCTCCTGCTCTGGGTCCTGGGGGGGTGAGGTTGCGCCTGCCCGTCTAGGATCAGGGAGCGTGCTCCGGTTCGCTATGGGAAGCTATGGAAAGATGCTGATGTTACTGCAGGTTGGCATCAATCTTGCTTAAGCGCCATGCTC
>CM019149.1:307286815-307308670 GCA_009733165.1 Naja naja
TTTAGTTCTAAGTAGAGTTTCCTGTTTCCTGTTACAAATAGTTGAGCAGTAAAGCACATGGTGACTGTGCTGTCTTTTGCTCTGTATGGTGCTATATATATGAATGAAGCCTTGCCTTTTTACATGCTTCCACCCCACCAGGCAGGTGAGTCCTTCCTAGTTACCAACCAACATAATCCACAAGGCTCTCTAGAAGGAAGAACAAGTCCTCCCCAAAGGGATCATTAGCAGAGAAGCTAAGACTCATTTGTAGGAAGAAAAATGCATCTGGTTCAGTTCCAAGCTGGGAGAGAAGTGCCGGAGATAACACAGAGGCGGATCAGAAAGAAAGATTCCAGCATCTGAAGGGAAGAGTCATCTGTCAAGATGGCAGCATTCTGACCTAGCTCCCCAAACACGACAAACCCTCTGAATTTTAAATCAATGATTCTTTATTAGGAGCGCCAGCAGTCCCGGCAAAGTTTTTCTCTCACCGCAGGCTAACAAATCCATCCAGCAGGGAGATGAATCATTGTCTGGCACACCTATTTGTCTCTGCCCCCCTGGCTTTTATTCCCAGAGTGAGGGTGGGGCCTTGCTAGCAGCGGTGGCTCTTCCGTCCCAAGGACTGGCCCATAGATTTCCACTGCTCTCCTCTCCTCTGCCTTCTGTGCATCTGTGCGTCAGGCACTGAACTCAGCTGTTCCTCCTCTTCCTCATCAGCCACCTCCAGACCTGAGAGCTGTTGACTCTCTATCTGAGGGCTGACGGACACTCCAGGCTCCGCCTCTGACTCTCTCTGTCTCTCTCTGTCTCTCTCTGCCAGCTCCATTCCCTCTTCCCCCTCAGAGCTCCCAGGTTGCCCTGATGCTGGCCCTGACTCCCATGTCTCCTCCTCCTCCTCCTCCTCCTCCTCCTCCTCCTCCTCCTCCTCCTCCTCCTCCTCCTCCTCCTCTGATTCAGCTGCTGGAGGGGCTGGCGGCCGACAGGCCACAACAATTTCTGTAAGCAGCAGGTGCATGAGTGCATGCCACTTGCACAAGCAGAGCCTCGCAGGCGAGTGTGAATGCCCACCGGCCTGGTTCTGAATGAACCATGGCCGGATAGTGGGCCCCGGCCCGAGACCAGGGACCCCTGCACCAGGCCACATTTCCATCATCCCCGGGCGGTGTCAGGTGGGAAAGGCTGGGAAAAGCAGCTCCGTCGGCAGCCTGCCCTAAAGTCCCTGCTGTGTAGCCTGACTTGTGTTGAGAAGCAAAAAAGAAAGAAAGAAGGCTGGGTGTGAAATGTTAATTCCTGCCTCTCAGCCATTTGGGGGAGAAGCTCAGCTTTGATTAATTTGCTTTGTTCACAATTTCATTAAAGTCAGACTTCAGTGCCAATTAGTTCAACCAGTTCATTTTAGGCTGAACTAATGAAATGGCAGTAATTAAAGCTGATGTTTGGGACTCTGATTAAAACGTGAGCCCGGTGATTTAATTCAAATCGAAATTCAAAAAAGAATCTTTTTCATTTGAATGAACCCCCCTGTTCTTTTCTTTCCTTGAACCTGCCCTTCTGTCTTCTTCCTTCCCTTCCCTTCCTTCTTCCTTCCTTCCTTCCTTCTCTGTTCCTCCCTTCATTCCCTTCCTTCCTTCCTTCCTTCCTTCCTTCCTTCCTTCCTTCCTCCATCCTTTCTTTCCTTTCTTTCTTTCTTTCTTCTTTCCTTCCTTCCTTCCTTCCTTCCTTCCTTTTCTTCCTTCCTTCTTTCTCCTTCCTTCCTTCCTTCCTTCCTTCTCTGTGCCTTTACCATCCTTTTCTTTCTTTCCTTCCTTCCTTCCTTCCTTCCTTCCTTCCTTCCTTCCTTCCTTCGTTTTTTCTTTCTTTCTTTCTTTCTTTCTTTCTTTCTTTCTTTCTCTTCCTTCCTCCTTTCTTGCTTCTCTTTCTTTCTTCTCCTTCTCTTCCTTCCTTCCTTCTCCTTCCTTCCTTCCTTCCTTCTTCCTTCCTTCCTTCCTTCCTTCCTTCCTTCCTGGTTGCCATCCTTTTCTTTCTTTCTTTCTTTCTTTCTTTCTTTCTTTCTCTTTCTTTCTTTCTTTCTCCTTCCTTCCTTCCTTCCCTCCTTCCCTCCATCCCTCCCTCTTTCCCTCCCTCCCCTCTCGCCCATGTTGCACTGCACAAGAGAATTTTTCCAGCTGCTTTAATGGACTCTCTGATGGGTAACTCATGCATTTTGTATGAAGACACTGCAACAAAGAAAAGAGATGAATTGCCCATTTGGATCCAGAGTCTGAATGCTTCAGAGCCTGTGAAGTCACCCAAATTGCTGACGCGATCAGATGATTGTCCGTTCACAATCCTTGCTTGTTCTTTGTGCATAAGAGGCTCCTTTGCCCAGAGGGAAGGAGGAAGTCTGTCCTCCTGAAAGCTTCAGGTGCTGGACGCCAACTGGAGCTTCCTCTAATCTCAGATGAATTCATTAAGGAGGGAAATGGAGAGAACAGAATAAACAAGCTGGAAGGGACCTTGGAGGTCTTCTAGTCCAGCCCCCTGCTCAAGTAGGAGACCCCAGGCCTAGACCATTCCAGACAAGTGACTGTTCAGTCTCTTCTTTAAAACCTCCAGGGATGGAAGACCCACAACTTCTGGAGGCAACCCATTCAGAAATAGCCCTGACAGCTACATGGTAGCTGG
Organism: Naja naja; assembly: GCA_009733165.1. Classification (NCBI taxonomy): domain Eukaryota; kingdom Metazoa; phylum Chordata; class Lepidosauria; order Squamata; family Elapidae; genus Naja; species Naja naja. The sequence continues at coordinate 307,289,465 of CM019149.1, forward strand.
ATGGGGAGAAACATGACCTACCTCTTAACTGCTCGCATGCAGGTAGTCCTCAACTTACAACGGTTCATTTAGTGACCGATCAAAGTTACAACAGACTGAAAAAAAGTGACTTACGATTGTTTTCGCTTACGAAGGTTGCAGCATTCCCATACTCATACGATCACAATTCAGAGGTTTGGCAGCTGACTCATATTTATGACAGAGGCCGTGTCTTGGGAGGGGTCACATGATTCCCTTTTGTGACCTTCTGACAAGCCAAGCCCATGGGGAAGGCAGATTTGCTTAACCACCGTGTTACTAACTTAACAACTGCAGTGATTCACTTAATGACTGTGGCAAGAAAAGTCATAAAGCAAGGTAAAACTCACTTAACAACACACATTTTGGGCTCAATTGGGGCCGTAAGTTGAGAACTGCCTGTATTTTCCGAGGACTTCATGGCTAGTCTTCCAAATGCTACCCCGTTTCCCCAAAAATGTGACCTACCCTGAAAGTAAACTCTAGCTTGATTTTTACACGTGCTCCCAGTATAAGTCCTACCCCCAAAATAAGCCCTAATTAAGATCCCTCCCAATCCAGAGTGGATGGGTAAAAATTAAGCTAGGGTGAGGATAGGGGTGTGTGGAGCTGCCCTACTACTTACCTTTGGACAGGTGTAAGCCAGACCTTGCACCCCCCGACACCTGCCTTGCCGGCCCATTTCTTCTGCAGCCGGCAAGGCTGGCAAGGCTTTCCTGAAGGCCTCTGGAGCTGAGAACAAAGCTCTGGATTGATCCAGAGCTCTCTTATCGGCTGCAGAGGCCTTCAGGGGAGCCTTGCTGGCTGCTGAAGAAGTTCCTGAAGGCCTCTGACGAAAAGTGAAAAGGAGGCCGGGGGTGACACACGCAAGTGAGGTTAGTCAATGGAGGACATCCCCCGAAAATAAGACCTGGTGCCTTTTCTGGTGGCAATAAATAAATAAATAATAAGACAGAGTCTTATTTTGGGGGAAAACACGGTAGTTGTATTTCTTAACTGCTCATTGTCCCAACATCGTTTTTTCTGTGTGTGTTGTAGTGACCAGAACTGAACACAATGTCTTTTGTTCTTTCATCTAATTGTTCCTGCTTTGGATAATGTCCAGACCCCTGAACTGTAGGGAGTAAAGCATGCTTTCCATCCCTGTAAATAAATAACTGAATCAATCAATCAATCAATCAATCAATCAATCCTACAGACATCCCCTCCTTTTCTAATTGAATCTTATCTAATGGAGATCTTGAAAAACAAGATCCTTTCAGTTAATGCTGCCCCCCCTGCCTTTCTTTCATTATTATAAGAAGACCCCACCCCTTAATAAATCTGGGCTCAGTCCCTTCTCTGCCCTCCCCCCAGGGATGAAAGGCTCCTGCTGCCTTTAATAGTGGTGTAAGGTTTGCCTGAGAAGACACTGGGGAGAAATTAAGAAAGGCAGAGAGAAAAAGCTGGAGAAAGAAAGAAAGAAAGAAAGAAAGAAAGAAAGAAAGAAAGAAAAAAAGTAAATAAATAAGTAAGCGTTGGAAGAAATGTCTGCCTGGGTTCAGTTCCAAGTGGGGAGAAAGACACTGGAAACATGGAGGCTGCTTGGAAGGATGGCTTAATAGCAATAACACTTAGACTTATATACCATTTCACAGTGCTTTCCAGCCCTGCCTAAGTGGTTTACAGAGTCAGCCTCTGGCCCCCAACAAACTGTGTCCTCATTTTACTGACTTTGGAAGGATGGAAGGTTCAGTCAACCTTGAGCCGGTCAGAATCGAACTGCTGGCAGTGGGCAGAGTCAGCCTGCAATGCTGCATTCTAACCACTGCGCCACCAGGGCTCTTCCTTCCTTCCTTCCTTCCTTCCTTCCTTCCTTCCTTCCTTCCTTCCTTCCTTCCTTCCTTCCTCCCTCCCTCCCTCCCTCCCTCCCTCCCTCTCTCCCTTCATCTCCTTTCTTCCTTCCTCCCTCCCTTCTTTCCCTCCCCTTTCCTTTCCTTCCTTCCTTCCTTCCCTCCTTCCCTCCTTCTTCCCTTCCTTTCTTCCTTTTCCTCCCTTTCTTAGCACTTAGCAATAGCACTTAGACTTATATACCTCTTCACAGTGCTTCCCAGCCCTCTCTAAGCAGTTTACAGAGTCAGCCTCTTGCCCACAACAATCTGGGTCCTCATTTTACCCACCTCGGAAGGACAGAAGGCTGAGTCAACCTGGAGCCAGTCGGTCAGGATTGAACTGTTGGCAGTGGGCAGAGTTAGCTTGCTATACTGCATTCTAATCACTGGGAGGGAGGGAGGAGGGAGGGAAGGAGGGAAGGAAAGAAAAATATGGATGGAAGGAAACATGAAAGGGGAGGAGGAAGGAAGGAAGATAAGGAAGGAATACTAATAGCACTTAGATTTATATACCACTTTGCAGTGCTTTATAGCTTTCTCTAAGCAGTTTACAGAGTCAGCCTATTGCCCCCAACAATCTGGGCCCCCATTTTACGCACCTCGGAAGGAGGGAAGGCTGAGTCAACCTTGAGCCTGGTGGGATTTGAACTGCCAAATTGTAGGCAGCTGGCTGCAGCAGAAGTAGCTTGCAGTACTGGACTCTAATCACTGCACCACAGAGGCTCATTAATGATGGACAGGACCACATAGGTTTGAAGTCCTGGGTAGCTGACCTCATGGAGTGAAAGAATACCCTCCCAAGGGCTTTGAACTTGAGCTTCCTGTTCCTGTGGCAAGGGCAAATTATCCTATTGGTTGTCAGACTCCCAGAGGGAGGGGATCTTAGCTAACTTTGTAGGCTGTCTGTGTCCCAGGCTTGGTTGACTCTTGCTGGGTGATGCAATGAAGGGCAATTTCCTATTGTGGCTGAATGGCTTTGCCCTGAAGGATAATCCCATCATCCTGGAGCTGAGGTCTTTTGTCCTGCAGATAGACTGGCACCAAAATATCTATTTGGGGCAGGGAGCTGGGGTCTTTTGTTTCTGTTTCCTTTAAGATTTGTTTATTTCTCTTTCAGGGGAAATATCCTGCCTTTTTAATATTTCCTAGAATATTTCATTCTTCTAGGAGAGGGGTGGGTGCTAACTTTCTATGAAAGAAAGGAAGGAAAGAAAGAAAGAGAGTGAAACAAGATAAGCAGAAGGAAAAAAAGATAAGTAAAAGGAAACTTCTAAGTCCTTGTGAGATATTGCCATGATGCAATTTTTTTAATGCATTAAGATAAAATGCTTTCAAGACCAACATTGGCAGAAGATGCAATTCCCTTCAGGGCCCTGCTCTGGAATGCAGCAAAACCGTCCAGGACCGGAGGTCTTCGTAGTAACCACTTTGCAAGTCCATTAAAAGGATCCATCTGCCCGTCGAGGATTTAAACACTCTGGGCATTGAGCATGCCCTGGTTTGCAATGGTGCTAGGCGGGCATGATTGCTGCAAGAGAAATAACAGAATCACAGAGTTAGAAGGGACCTTGTAGGTCATCTAGTCCAACCTGCTGATCAAGCAAGAGTCCCTACACCATTACAGCCAAATTCACCATCAATCTTTGACAGTACAAAAATCTGAGTTATATCCATACACTTTCAGACTTTTCTAATTAATCATATACATATACAAGGTTTATATCTTATTCTGATCTATACATTTCATAGTCCTACTATCTATCCATTGATACCAGTTATCCCAAATTGAGTAATATTCTAAATCTTCCTTATTGTTTAATTCTATAGTGAGTTTGTCCATTTCTGCACAATCGAAAATTTTATGGATTTCTAAACGATCTGTCGGTATAGTGGCCATTTTCCAAGATTGTGTGAGTGCAATTCTCACTGCTGTGGTAATATGCATGATCAAATCTTTAATCTTTTTAGGATACTTGCCCTTAATAATCCCCAGTAGAAACAATTCAGGCTTCCATTCTATTCGGCAGTGTGTAATTTTGTTTAACCATTTTTGTATTTTGATCCAGTATTTTTTAATTTCCGGGCAAAGATACCATGCATGGAAGAAGGTACCTTGTGCCTATTTACATTTCCAGCAATTAGGGTTTAAATTTGGATACATTTTTGCAAATCTTACTTGGGCTAAATGCCAATGGTAAAAGAAACAATTCAGGCTTCCATTCTATTGCGTGTAATTTTGTTTAACCATTTTTGTATTTTGATCCAGTATTTTTTAATTTCCGGGCAAAGATACCATGCATGGAAGAAGGTACCTTGTGCCTATTTACATTTCCAGCAATTAGGGTTTAAATTTGGATACATTTTTGCAAATCTTACTTGGGCTAAATGCCAATGGTAAAACATCTTATATTGATTTTCATTATATGCGGCGGATTTTGTTAATGTATAGTTTTTGTTCCAATTTTTTCCCCGGTCTTCTAGCTCAATGTTGGATCCAAAATTTTTGGCCCAAGCTATCATTGGCCCTTTTACTACCTCCTCTCCCAAATCAAAGTTTAATAAATAGTTGTATATTTTTGATAGTAATTTCTCTTCTAAGCCTATCAATAGTTTATCTAATTGTGTTAAGTCCAATTCAAATCCATATTCCTCTAGATCTTTTTTGTATCATGATTGTAACTGGGTTAGGGTTAGGGTTACAATCCTTGATGAGTTTCTATCAGTTGCTTCTTCTCCTGCCTTCAGATGCTTTGTAGAATAGGTTTACCCCCTTCTTCCTTGTGGCAGCCCCTCAAATATTGGAAGATGCTATCATGTCACCCCTAATCTATCTTTTCATTAAACTAGACATATCCAATTCCTGCAACTTCATATGTTTTTAACCTCCAGCCCCCTAATGATCTTTGTTGCTCTTCTCTGCAGTCTTTCCAGACTCTCAACAGCTTTTTAAACATTGTGGTCGCCAAAAACAGATGGAATATTCCAAGTGTGGTCTTACAAAAACATTATAAAGAAGTATTAGCATTTCCAATCTTGCCAAGGAGATTGTTACTACACCTCAAACAGAATAATTAAAAAGATAGAACTCTCAAGGAAAACATCTTCATAATTAGATAGAACCTCTTGAGGCGCTGTCCAGAGTTGTGAGTAAGCCTGTCACATATAGCACCAGACGGAGTAAACAAGGAGTACAGTCACCATGTGCTTTACTGCTTAACTATTTAACTGTAACAGGAAGCAGGAAATTCTACTCAGAACAAAAGAGCATAGAGTATATACCACAGACCCAAACTTGTAAACAATGCCATCTACTGGCTGAATAGTACTGTAGTTGTTGCATAGAAATACCTCCCAACAATCAGTTCAAACAGAAGGCTTCTCCTTTTCTTTTTTCTCTCTCTTCCTCCTCCTCCTCCTCTGCACAAACTCCCCTTCCTTCTGGCACTGATGATGTTATCTAGTTGGGCCATGAAACATCTGCAGGAAAACAACCAAGCTCAGAAAGGACTCTACCAAAGACCCCGCATACATTTGATGATTTGATGCCACACAGTTCATTGGGAAACAGAATGATTTGCAGCAGATGTTAGACAGATCGAACGAGGCCGCAGAGACCCAGGATCAACCATTAACCCATTACCTTCAGTAGATGCACCAAGGAGCTGACAAAAAAGAGTGAAGGAAGGCAACAGGCAAGGAAAAGAATGTGTGTGTCTTTGTCAATTATTTATTTGACAAGGGGAAATGGAAGCAATTCAAGGAGCACAAATGTGTGCAGAAAGCTGGCAGATGATCTGTGATTAGCTGTGAAAAAAGAATATTTGTGGAAGAAGCAGAAAAACCTCAGGCTAAGAGCTCTTGTCCACTTTATTAATTGGAAGAATGGGAACGCCAGGGAAAATGTACAAGTTAATTGAATGTGTGTGTGTGTGTGTGTGTGTGTGTGTGTGTGAGAGAGAGAGAGACTTAAGAAATTAAGCAGGAAAGAGAAGAGCAGTTGTGGTTCAAAAGGGTAGACAAAATACAGAAGCAAGTCATCCGGGTTGCAAAAAAGGACAGGGAATTGCCAAGGTGGGGAAATGAGTGAGGATTGAATTGCACAACAAATACACAACAGCTACATCTGCAGTCATGCTCAAAAAAGGTCGCATGTGGTCATGATCCCCTTAGGGCCAGCTGGGGAATTCTGGGAGTGGAGATCCACACGCCTTAAAACTACAAAGATCGAGACACGCTAGGAGGCACAATTTTGCACAAGACGTATGAAGAGCGGTTGCAGGAATTGGGTTTGGCTAATCTAGCAAAAAGAAAGACTGGGGGTGACATGAGAGCAGTCCTCCAAGGTTTGAGGGGCTGCCACTAAGAGGAGGGGGGCAGCCTATTGTCCCAAGCCCCAGAAGGCAGGAGAAGAAGCAACGGACGGAAACTCATCAAGGAGAGAAGCAATCTGGAATTAAGGAGAAATTTCTTAACAGTGAGGACAATTAACAGTGGGACAGCTTGCCACCAGAAGTTTTAAATGCTCCAACACTGGAGGTTTTAAAGAAGAGACTGGACAGCCACTTGTCTGAAATGGTATAGGTGTTCCTGTTTGAGCAGGGGGTTTATTTTATTTTATTTTATTTATTTTATTGTGGGATTTCTATGCCACCCTATCTCAAGAGTCAGGGTCTAGCAGTAAAAAGATACAATACAAATATTAAAAAATAATTACATGAAAATCCCAATAAACCAATTAAAACTAATAAAACTACCGCTAAAACCCCACCCCCTCCATCAGTCCAGGTCAGCAAGCTGGAAAAGCCATGTTTTCAGGCTCACGATGGAAGGATTGAAGGTCAGGAGGCCACCCAGCTCCAGGGAAGCTGATTCCAGAGGGTGGAGTGCTCCACAGCGACATTGTCTGTGCCTGTGTGGGAGGCGGGATGTTGGGAATGGGTGCTGGCAGCAGGGTTTCCCACAAATATCCTGGTCCTAAGCCATGTAGGGCTTTATAGGTCAGTACCAGCACCTTGAATCTCACCCGGAGGGCAACTGGCAACCAAGCAGCTCACTTGAGAGGGGTGTAACATGGGAGTATTGGGACGCTCCCATCACAACTTGCGCGGCTGCATTCTGGATCAGTTGAAGCCTCCGAGTAGTCCTCAAGGGCAGCCCCATGTAAAGAGCATTGCAGTAGTCCAAGCAGGAGAGTACTTGCGCATGAGTGACCGTACGTAAGGCATCCCGGTCCAGATAGGGACGCAACTGGTGCACCAAGCGAACCTGGGCAAATGCCCCCCTGGCCACGGCTCCCACCTGATCCTCCAAACTGAGCTGTGCATCCAGGGGGACACCCAGATTGCGTACCCTATCTATGGAGGCAACACCTCTCCCCCCATAGCTAAAGATGGAATCTCCTGGACAACTCGAGATGCCGGTCCGTACAGCCACTCAGTCTTAGCCAGGTTGAGCTGAAGCCTGTTCCTCCCCATCCAGATCCGTACCGCTTCCAGGCACCTGGACATCACGTCGAGGGCATCACTGGGTTGGTTCGGGGTGGAGATAAAAACCTGGGTATCATCAGCATACTGATGGTACCTCACCCCAAAACCACGGATGATCTCATCCAGCGGTTTCATATAGATGTTGAACAGGAGGGGAGAGAGGACCGACCCCTGGGGCACCCACAAGGAGGGGCCTCAGGGGCTGATCTCCCCCTCCACTCCACCTGTGTACGACCCGAGAGGTAGGAGAACCACTGTAAAACAGTGCCCCCCACCCCCAGCCCCTCGAGGCATCGCAGTAGGATACCATGGTTGATGGGATTGAAAGCCGCTGAGAGATCTAATAGGACCAGGACAGAGGAATGCCCCCTGTCCTGTGCCCTCCAGAGATCATCCACCAGTGCGACCAATGCCGTCTCCGTGCTGTATCCAGGCCTGAAACCTGATGGATACGGATCCAGATAGTTGGACTAGAGGACCTCCAAGGTCCCTTCTATTAGTATTGTGCTATTCTATTCTATTCTAATTTCCTTTTCCTATTCCACTGCCTCTTCTCTTCTCTTCTCTTCTCTTCTCTTCTCTTCTCTTCTCTTCTCTTCTCTTCTCTTCTCTTCTCTTCTCTTCTCTTCTCTTCTCTTCTCTTCTCTTCTCTTCTCCCCTGCAGAAAACCTTACTGTTTCTTTTGCCATTTTCCACTGTAGATGAAACCTCCCCCCTTCTGCTCCCTTCCTGACATTGAGAAAGGTGAGAGAAGGGAGGGGGGCTGCCTTCCTCTCTGTCTGACCAACCACCCCATGCCAATTTGTACCAATTTAAAGCCCCTCCCCCCCCCGACCTGTCTCCCAGGTAGAACAGTCACCGAGGTAAGAGAAAAGGAAGCTGTGAGCCGACACAGGCAACTGGGGTGCGGTTGGCATTTTGGACGGTCGGAATGTTAATCGGAAGAATGACGCCTGGTGAGGCCGCTCTTGGGAAGGAGATGGCGAGGCTGGGATACAAAGGAAGGGCTGTGAACCTCTGTTAGCCTTTCCCATTAGGTTAATGGCATGCAGGATGGAAGATCTGCCCCCTCCCACCTCCTCCCACCACGGTAATAGGCCTTATTACAGGAGATGAAACCCAGGGATGAGCTTTGGAGCAAGGAGGTGATGAACGCGCCCAGGTAACTCTGCCATCCGTCCCCCTTTATTAAAAAGAATAAGATAAAAAAGTAAAATGTATTTGGAGAAGGCATCCTTTTACAATGTCATTTCAGTTTTGCAGCCAGGGTTCTCCTGGCTCAGCATGTGGGAGCCTGTGTCCATTTCTGGATTATTTAATTAAAGAGGGTCTCCCCCGCCCCTGATTCTGGTTTGATAGGGAACCAGAGGGCTGCAAAAAGCACCTTGTCTCCCCTTCCCCAGTGTCAGGAGGGGAGCAAAAGGAAGAGGCCATCTCTGCAGCAGAAAAAGGCGAGAAAATGGGAGATTTTCTGAAGGAAATTGTGCAGCCTGGTGTGGCTCAACCTTGGCAGCTTTAAGAAATGGGGACTTCAGCTCCCAGAATTCCCCAGCCAGCAAGTTTTAAGATGTGTGGACTTCAGCTCTCAGAATTCCCCAGCCAGCAAGCTTTACCATCTGTGCTCTTCATTACAGAATCATAGAATCCTGGGGCTCGAAGGGACGTTGGAAGTTCCAATCTGGGACTTTTCTTCTTCTGAGCTTTGGATTTGTCCTGGAGCCCATCCTCAGGGAAGTTTCCTGACAGAGAGAACAATTAATCAGTGGAACGACTTGCCTCCAGAAGTTGTGAATGCTCCAACACTGGAAGTTTTTAAGAAGAGATTGGAGAACCATTTGTCTGAAGTTGTGTAGGATTTCCTGCCTAGGCAGGGTGTGGACTAGAAGACCTTCAAGGTCCCTCCCAGCTCTGTTTATTCTATTCTATTCTATTCTATTCTATTCTATTCTATTCTACTCTACTCTACTCTACTCTACTCCATTCCATTCCATTCCATTCCATTCCATTCCATTCCATTCCTTATTCTATTCTATTCTATTCCATTCCATTCCATTCCATTCCATTCCATTCTATTCTAATTATTTCTATTCCATTCCATGTTCTACTCTACTCTATGTTATGCTATTCTACTGTGTTGGCACAGTGGTGAGAATGCAGAACTATACTCAGTGCTCACTGCAAGAGTTTGATCCTAATAGTCTCAAGGTTGGTTGACTCAGCCCTCCATCCAAAGAGTTCTAATCACCAATGCCAAAATGTTTCATTTCCTTTTTCTTTCAAACAAACAAACAAAAAAATCCAAAATCATTTCAAAGTAGGAACAAAATTAGATCAAGTCTTGTCTTTAATCAAAATTGTCATTTTACCATCTCGGCCAATTCGGTCAACATCCATCCTTCTGTTGGGAGAATTTATTCCTTCCTTCCACCGCTGTGCATACAATTATTTTTTTGATGCCATTAGCACATATAGTAGTGTGAGCTACTCGAAGATCTGTGGCCTTCAATTCCCAGAATTCCTACAGTGCAGGCTGGGGAATTCTGGGAATCAAAGTCCACAGATCGTCAAGTAGCCAAGGCTGAGAAACCCTGACATATATATATATATATAAAAAATAAAGCCCCCTGTTTTTTGTTTCAAACAGTTGATCCATCAAACCTAAAAGAAAAATCTCTGCTTTTAATTATACGTTTATTTCGAGAATGCTCAGAATTAAAGTTACATCCCCGATCCTAATATTTCCTAGCTTTCTGACACGGGGCCTGGGTTGAAAGTAACATTGATTTATAATGTGAAGGAGGATTTTTACAAGATGATGTATCGTTGGTATTTAACGCCTGATAAATTGCCACAGATGTATAAAGGTGTGCCACGTGTAACGCTGGAAACATAATCAGTCTGAACAGGGCTCACCTTTTGAGGAATAGCAGCTGCAATCGTACGATTGTAACCCTTTAGAAATCTTAGAACAAAAATGCCTGCGCTTGTTTTAACAGATTTAACAGATTTAACAAATTAACAGAGTTGGAAGGGACCTTGTAGGTCATCTAGTCCAGCTCCCTACCCAAGCAGGAGCCCCTGCACCATTTCTTGACTGGTGGGGGTCATGAAACTTCTGCCAGAAAACCACCAAGCTGAAAGACCCCGAAGGACGTCCTAGTTCAACCTTGAGTTACGAATAGTCTCCTCTCCTCTCTTGGCGCCAGTCCTTCTCCGGATATGTTGCTCAGTATACTAAATACAATATTCCATCCATGTAGAATAGAGAACAACAATAAAGGAACAATCATATAGAGGCTGATTGCAATGCAATCTTGGTATGCTTCAGCCCAGCCTCTCCTGCCTAGCTTGGCCTCTGGAGGGGAAAAAAACCCCCCACAATTACGCACCACCCAGCGTTTCCTTTGGTTCACGGGGCATCTCTATCCATTTCTTTGATACATAAATAAATAATGAATAAATAAAATTGCCAGCCGTCTGGCTGTGAAGGAAATGGCGAACGTCTGATTGTAGGGTCCCACCAGCCACCTAATCTAAGCAGATTGCAGGAAGGCATGGCTTCAAACCATCAATCAGCCTTTGCAAGATTCGCCTCCTGCGAATTCCCGGCAAGCTGTTCCTGCATTCTATCTTTGAAGGATAAAGAGCTCGGGCGGGTGGTAGAACTTACTCTGCCCAATAAAACATCATTTGTAGGTCCTGCCGGGCAATTTGATATTATTGAATGCAACACCCAGGAGGCCATATTTCGGCCTTGGATTAACGACAAAAAAAACAACAACCCCCTGACCTACTCAAGGTTTAGGTACTGTACATCTGTGATCTTGATGGAAAAGGTTGCAATACACACTGGGGAGAAGAATTCAGAGTACCTCAGATTTGTCAGCTGGGTGAAGGGAGGTGGCATTTGATGGAAGCACCAGGGATGCCTGGCAAAACTTTTAGGTATATTGACTTGGTCCGCGCACCCCAGCAGGTAATGCCACTGTCATGCCCCTGGTGGAGACTGACTCCGAAGAAGAGGAGGAACAGCCAACAGGGAGGGAGGCTCCAGAGGTGGTGGAGGAGACTGGGGAAGGGCAGAGGCCAGCTGAGCAATCAGAGGAGGATCCAGTCCCATCTCCTATCCATCCCAGGGCACGCAGGGAGGAGAGGATCAGGGAAAAGCGTGGTCTACTCGGGAGGAGAGGGCCATGATCCTCCTCAGGGCTTACAGCTGGGAGCTATGTATATAAGTGTGTAACTGCACAGTCAGAATTGCTGGAGTTAAAGTTAGTGTTTCCTTTGAAGGAGGTTTATCTTTGTTGGAGTTTTTCCCGAGGACTTTCCTGGTATCTGTTTGGAACGTATAATTACCTATCTTGGTTTGCTTCGGAACTCTCACTGAGACGGTTTGTTCTTGTTTTTTTTTTTAAATTACATTTATATGCCGCCCTTCTCCGGAGACTCAGGGCGGCTTACAATTTTTGGGATACAACCCAGTGTGCTCAGCAATAGCCTTCATTCCATTGTATATGCCTGCTTATTACTAAGTGGCATTTTTACAAGGTCAGCTAATTGCCCCCAACAATCTTGGGTCCTCAATTTACCTACCCCGAGAGGATGGAAGGCTGAGTCAACCTTGAGCCTGGTGGGATTCGAGCCTACAGCAGTTGTAGGCAGCTGGAACTTAAGTGCAGGCAATTAACAGCCTGAGCCACCAAGGCCCCTTTTCCTTTTCCCTCATTATTTACTTTTGAGACTTTAAACTGTGATTAATAAAACAGTTAAGTTGAAGGCATTGCCGGACTTTAATTCATGTTTTGGGTTTTGAGAGACTACAGGTCATCACAGCCACAGAGGTAACTTGTCACAGGAGGAGGAAGCTGAAATGTTTCGCTGTTGAGTTGATCACATAATCCACCCATCCAGAGCAGAAAGCGGATGTTTAATGGCGGATGAGGCAGAAAATGCAGCAGTTGAGTGAGGGGCTTATGGTTTCTACATCCTCATGGTGTCCCTCCAAACTCACCCAACTTTGGCAGAATGCACATTAGGCATACGTGCATGAGTGGGCATATGTGCATGTGTGCAAGCATGCACACACTTGCGTACATATGCGCACACAATCATACCAGCACTGCAAGCTACTGTGTATGAATTGTAAATCCAAAACTCCCTCATACAGAAGATATAATCGAGTTGGGTAATGAAAGCAAGTTCAGAGAACATCCTGGACCCATGATCCTGCCACACACACACACTCCTCCTCCTCCTCCTCTTTCTCCTCCTCCTCTCTTCAAATCCCACACCCTTCTAGCACTGATGATGTAACCTAACTGAGTCATGAAACATTTGCAAGAAAACCACCAAGCTCAGAGAGCTCTAAGGACCCCACAGTACTTTTCTTCTTCCTCTTCCTCCTCCTCTTCCTCCTCCTCAATACCCTCTCCCTTCTAGCACTGATGTTGTTACCTAGTTGGGTCATGAGATGTCTGCAGAAAATATCCCAGTCCAGAGACCCCCAAGGACCCCAACTTTCAGCCTTGAACTACGAACATTCTCTTCCCTCCGATTCTGTTTACTTGGACACGCAGCCCAGGTGGAAGATGGGGCAGCCTGACAAAACAATTTGCAGCCAGATGAGGATAGTTTTCAGGACTGATTTGTAGCTTGTTCAAAACAGCAAATTAAACAAAATAACCTCATCCATTACACTGTTCTTTGAAACCCCCCCTCCCAATCAGCTTCTTACAGTAATTGAAATAATCTTAAGACAAGCTGATGTGACATGCATTATTACAAATAGCCAGTCGTGTTATAAATAATCCTTCGTGTTGTTCCTTTCAGGAGGCAGAGAGTTGCTTTCTCGCAGGAGAGCTGCCCGTCATGATCTATGGATCAAATCTTAAAAGTCAGTGCTGAGCCATTTGCTTTCTGAAGTACCTGGCCAAACCTATCTGGGCTTGAAATGGAAGGACAAAGAAAGGTATGTTCCCTGCCATGAGCTATTTATTGTCAGGCAGAGACTGGTTGAGCTGGGAGGGGGGGAAGGAGTCAAACAGGGAATTAGTCTGGAATCTTGATCATATGGGTGTGGCTGTCTGTTGTGGCCTGTCGGCACTGGCCCCTCCAGCAGCCAAATCAAAGGAGAAGGAGGAGGAGGAGGCATGGGAGTTAGGGTCAGCATCAGGACAATCTGGGAGCTTTGAGGGGGAAGAGGGAATGGAGGTGGCAGAGAGAGAGAGAGAGGGAGGGAGGGAGAGGAGGGAGAGAGAGAGAGAGAGAGAGAGAGAGTGGAGTCTGGGCCATCCATCAGCCCTCAGGTGGAGAGTCAACAGCCCCCAGGTCTGGAGGTGGCTGATGAGGAACAGGAGGAACAGCCGGGTCCAGTGCCTGACGTGTGGATGTGCAAAAGGCAGAGGAGAGGAGAGCGGTGGAAATCTATGAGCCGGTCCTCAGGACAGAAGATGCTGCTAGAGAGGCCCCACCCTACCTCTGGGGATAAAAGGCAGGGGGCAGAGATGAATTGATGTGGCAGACAACTATTCATCTTCCGGCTAGATGGACTTGTTAGCCTGCGATAAGAAACTTTACTACTGGTTCTGTGGGTGTGGCTTGGTGGGCATGGCAGGGGAAGGTTATTGCAAAATCCCCATTCCCTCCCCACCCCATTTATCTGCTTTCCAGCTCTGTTCTCCTGTGCAGGGCAACCAAAGGAGATCCAGCTGATCAGCTGTGGGCGTGGCTTGGTGGGAGTCGTGTTCTGTGGGTGTGGCTTGATGGGCGTGGCTTGGTGGGCATGGCAGGGGAAGGATACTGCAAAATCCCTCTTCTGTCCCCACCCCACTAACCTGCTTGCCAGCTACATTCTCCTGTGGAGGGCAACCAAAGGAGACCCAGCCAATCAGCTGGGACCAGGGGTGGGATTCAATTTTTTTTAAAACTGGTTATGTGGGCATGGCTTAGTTGGTGGGCATGGCTTGATGGTGATATGACTGGCTGGGCGTGGCCAACTCAACATCACTCACATCGAGGCATGCATCTCCTCGCCTGGCCTCTCGTGAGCATGGGGATGCTGCAATAGTCGTAAGTGTGAAAAATGGTCATAACTCACTTTTTTCAGTGCCATTGTAACTTTGAATGGTCATTCCACACAAGCAAAGTACCAGCAAAGGAGGGAAAAATAACTCCAGAGACGTTCCAGAGACAGGAAGTCTAGTCCTGCCAAGAATGTAATAAGGGTTAACGGAGAGGCAGTTTCTGTAAGCAACACCAGAATGTTTCCTTCCTGCCTTCCTTACAGGACTAGGCCAGTAATTTCTACTAACAACCGGTTCTCTGAACTGCTTAGAATGTCAACAACCGGTTCTAGCGAATAGGTGCGAACCGGTAGAATCCCACCCCTGGCTGGGACTCAATGGGAGGCAGAGAAGAGATGGGGTTGGCAGGGCCAGTCAAAGTCAGGATTTGCCAGTTCTCTGAACTACTCAAAATTTCTGCTATCGGTTCTTTAGAACTGGTCAGAACCGGCTGAAGACCATCTCTGGTGTGGATAAGAGAAATATGGATAACTTTTTTCAAAGGAGCGGGAGAATTAAACCCAATGGCAAAAAAAAAGCGGATTCTTTTCCCACCTCTGACCTTTCCAGCTGCAAATCATGATGCCCGATGCAGAATGTGGAAGTTTTTAAAAAAAAAAAATCATTATTTTTTAACCAACAATGAGATAATGGCCCCACGTTTATTTTAAAAATTAATTTTCCACTGTGCTATTTCACTCCGTTGAAATGGTACAAATTAAAAAAAAGAGAGAGACAGAGAAATAAATTAAGTTTTCAAAAGAGGAAATGGCACGGGAGGAAGGATCCGCGGCTTAAACGATACGGGGAGAAGAGGAAGGAGAAAAGCCATTTTAGAAATGAATTAATGGGGCTAATAAAGCCAGGGAAAAAGTCAGGAGGTTATTCAAGACCCAATTAAGTGAAGTTGTGGCAGCTTTTAAGGGAAGGTTCAGCCCGTGGCTGGCAGGCCCTTTGTATAAATTAAGACGCAGTTTTGCTGGTTTTTCAGTTCTTTCTATTTTTGGTCTAAAATGATGCTGACGGCTAAATTGTCTCCGCACGGGAGTGGAATATAACATTAATTGATTAACACAAATAATGGAAGAACGATATGCAACCTGGCATTTAGAAGTGACTAACAACAAGCAATGAAGTCTAATAGAAGAGGCTGTTTGAGAAGTTATTCTTGTTGGTTTATGGCCCCCGGGCTCTTCGGATGTTATTGGTGATATAAATATACAGCTTTAGTGATGGAGGATATCTGTAGCTGAAAGTTGAACTGTGCGGTCCTTGATGCTCTCTGAGCTTGGTGCTTTTCTTGAGGACGTTTCATGGCCCAAGTAGGCAATTTCATTAGTGCTAGAAAGGAGGGGGTTTGAGGAGAGGAGGAGGAGGAGGACTGTGGGATCCTTGCTGCTCTCTAAGCTTGGTGGTTGTTGTTTTTTTAAATTCACATTTATATGCCGCCCTTCTCTGGAGACTCAGGGCGGCTTACAATTTTTGGAGCACAACCCAATGCGCTCAGCAATAGCCTTCCTTCCATTGTATATGCCTGCTTATTACTAAGTGGCATTTTTACAAGGTCAGCTAATTGCCCCCAACAATCTTGGGTCCTCAATTTACCTACCCCGGGAGGATGGAAGGCTGAGTCAACCTTGAGCCTGGTGGGATTCGAGCCTGCACTAATTTTACAGGCAGCTGGAACTAAATGCTCGGCGTTTAACAGCCTGCACCACCAAGGCTCTTTTTTGCAGATGTTTCATGACCCAACTAGGTAACATCATCAGTGCTAGAAGGGAGGGGGACGGGGGAGGAGGAGGAGGAGGAGGAGGAGGAAGAGGAGGAAAGGATTGTGGAGTCTTAATGTCTCCGAGCTTGGTGGTTTTTCTGCAGATGTTTCATGACCCAGCTAGGTAACATCATCAGTGCTAGAAAGGAGTGAGATTTGGGGAGGAGGAGGGGGAGGGGGAGGAGGAAGAGGAGGAGGAAGAGGAAGAGGAAAAGGACTGTGGGATCCTTGGTGCTCTCTGGGCTTGGTGGTATTTTTTGCAGATGTTTCATGACCCAACTAGGGAACATCATCAGCCAGTGCTAGAAAGGAGTGAGATTTGAGGAGGAGGAGGAGAATGAGGGGTGCTCTGTGCTCTCTGGGCTAAGACCTTTCATGACCCAACTAGATTACAACATCAGTGCTAGAAGGGGTGGGAGAATTGCTCTCTGATTATATCCCTCTCTGTTGTCCTTGTAAACAAGAGACAGAAAACGACACTGTCACCAACAGTGACAGGGCAACCCAATCATGGAATAATGGAACGACAGAGTAACAGAATAACAAAATAACAGAAGTGTTGGGAGGGACCTTGGAGGTCTTCTAGTCCAACCCCTTGCTCAAAGCAGGCATCCTCATTCCATCCTGGACAAAACGTTGCCCAATCTCTTCTTCAAAGCCTCCAGCAATGGAGTGCCCACGATTTCCAGTGGCCAGCAGTTCCACTGGTTAATTGTCCTCACTGTCAGGAAATTCCTCCTTAGTTCCAGGTTGCTCCTCTCCTTGATGAGTTTCTGCCTGTTGCTTCCTGTCCTGCCTTGAGGGGCTTTGAGAAATAGCTTGACCCCTTCCCCTTCTTTGTGGCCAAGAATGCATGTCCAGGACTTTCCCTTCTGAACCCGATCAGCCTCCACTGCTCTCATTTAAATGCATTTTTGGGGAGAGGCTCTCATCTGGGCCTTTGCATCTGGCAAGTACAAAGAATACAGCAAGACAACACGAGAAAGCAAATGCTGGTTTAAATCACCCATTTTAAGCATTTTTAAAAGGAACAAAAAAACCAGGTCCACCTTTGGCCGTCCACCCGCCATCCATCTGCATGGCAACTGACAACTTTGTGTTTTACACACCGCGGTGCCTCAACCACCCCTTCTCCCCTGTCAACCTTCCTTGAAGTGTTCTCCTTCCTTTGCTCTTCTTAAATACCTGTTTGATTTATTTCTCTCTTGGCAGATTTTAATTACCAGCCTGCTCCCATTCTCTGGAAAAGCCGTGGCTGTCAAGAGATCCATCATCGTAAAGAATCTGAGATGCAGGAAGAAAGTAGAATAAATGTTAAGCGGTGATTGTGTGTGTGTGTGTGTTTGTGTGTGTGTGTGTGTTTGTGTGTGTGTGTGCGTTTGTGTGTGTGTGTGTGCGTCAGGCATGAGTGGGTGGTAAGGTAAAGGTTTGCCCAGGACTGGGCTTCAAAAAGTTTAGCAACTGGTTCTCTGCCCGATTGCTGGGTGGGCGTGGCCATAGTGGGCGTGGCCTAGTCGGCCTCCTTCACCATGGTGGGGGGGGGCTGTTTTCACACTCCCCGGGCTCTGGAGGATTTTGTCGAGCCTCCGGGAGGGCAAAAACGGCCTTCCCGGGCTCCGGAGGCCCTCTGGAGGCTGGAAACATACCCATTTCCCACCTTCCAGAACTTCTGGGAGGCCCATTTTTCACCCTGCCTGGCTCTGGAGGATTTTGTCAAGCCTCCGGGAGGGCAAAAATGGCCTTCCCGGGCTCCGGAGGCCCTCTGGAGGCTGGAAACGTACCCATTTCCAGCCTTCCACAACTTCCGGGAGGCCCGGCCCTGCCTGGGCTCCGGAGGCTTTTCTCAAGCCTCCAGGAGGGCAAAAATGGCCTTCCTGGGCTGTGGAGGCTGGAAACATGCCCATTGCTGGCCTTCCAGAGCTTCCGAGTGTCCCCTTTTTCGCCCTCCCTGGGCTCCGGAGGCTTTCCTTGAGCTCCAGAGTCTGCCTTCCGGAGGCCTGCAGAAGGCCCATTTTTTGCCTTCCCCGAGCCTCTGTATGGGCCCTGTACTTACCTGGGACCCAAAACAGGCTGTGTGGGGACTCCTGGGCAAGGCAGGGTGGGGTAGATGTGGCCAGCCAGGGGTGGGATTTGTCAGTTTGTGGAACTGGCCATAAAATTAGCTACCGGTTCACTACTGGTTTGTAGTAGCCACTGAGATCCTCTGGATGGCGCTAGATGCTAGCAGCAAACTGCAGCCTAGCTAAGGGGCCTCTTTTGCTACTGCATGATCTCATCTTCTATCTGTTGAGTTGGAAAGACCCTGATTTTCCAGGTTGATAGGTGATCTCATTTACTAACGTCACCACTAGTCTTAAGGATTGGTTGGGAGGTTGTACCAATGTGGTCGAGGGGTTTCACCCATGTGGGATCTATTCTCCAATCCAAATACTGTATCTATGCTACTCTTTCTTGCTTGTAAAAATGGTATAAAAGAAAAAACGCTGCCCAGGCAGTCAGACATCTTGGCACTCTGCACAATGACTGGTCTTTGAAACCCATCACCGGTTCGCTCGAACTGGGGCGAACCGTTAGCAGCCAACTCCTGGGTTTGTTTTCTTCAGTCGTCCCCCACTCTCGGGGTGTTGCTCATCTCTGTTTGCTAGCCAAAGGAGCCAGCGTGGTCCGAAAACCTTTTGGGGTCCTGTGGCCATCATGGGTATGCAGGCAGCCCTCGACTTACAACAGTTCCTTTGGTGACCATTCAGAGTTACAACGCCACTGAATAAAATGATGTCGGGGCGTTTTTCACCCTTAAGGGATTTTGCCGCACCTCCCTGGTCACGTGATCCAAATTAAAAACTGATTCGTATTTATGACGGTCCCAGCAGCCCGGGGTCACGCGATTCCCTTTTTGCGACCTTCTGATCCAGCAAAGTCAAGGGGGAGGCCAGATTCACTTAACGACCAGGTTACCAACTTCACAGCTGCGGTGATTTGCTTAACAACTGAGGCAAGAA
>CM019149.1:307372111-307416997 GCA_009733165.1 Naja naja
CTGTCCCTGTCCTATTGTTTCTTTCATTTTCTTATATGTATCCATGTATTTATAACTATCTTTATACTTATACCTATTATCTTGTAAGCAACTGACTAATCAAATAAATAAAATAAATAAATAAACTCCATCACTGGAGGCTTTAAGAAGAGACTGGATGACTGTTTGTCTGGAATGATATAGAGTGTCCTGCCTGAGCAGGGGGCTGGACTAGAAGACCTCCAAGGTCCCTTCCAAGTTGGTTTTTCTATTATCCCTGGTTCCCTTGAATGTTGGGGTCACACCCGGTTCCCCCCACTTTCAAGCCCCCAAGCTGGTGTGCTCCCATCAAACGTAGCTTCCTTTTCCTTTCTAATCTTTTCTCATTTTCAAGGAGCTTCAGGAGAGAATTTTATCTCCCTTGAGTCTTGTGCAAACAGAGAGAGCGTCCAACGACCCGTCTCACTGCCGGCTTTTAACTTTGCATAATGAAAAGCAAACAGCGGCAACCGGTCGATGGCCGAAAAGATATTTGAACAGGCTCTGGACATTATGGAGGAATGTCTGGCTGGATTACGATATGGAGGGCTCTTGTCCCTTAATCCAGAGGGACAGAGGAGGAGGGGAGACAGCGCGTGGTAGGAAGAATCAGAATAATAGTGTTGGAAGGGACCTTGGAGGTCATCTAGTCCAACCCCCCACCGGCTCAAGCAGGAGGCCCTATACTATACTGTCTCTGACGAATGGTTGTCCACTCTTCTTAAAAGCCTCCACTGCAGAAAAATCAATTGCTGACAACCTGCCTTCCATCGAGGACCAGTATCCTGCACGAGTCAAAAGAGGGCTGTGGAAATACCTACAGACCCCTCACATCCCGACACAAACTGTTTCAACTCCTACCCACAAACGCCGCTATAGAGCCCCTGCACACCAGAACAACCAGACACAAGGGAGTTTTTCCCTGAACGCCATCACTCTGCTAAACAAATAATTCTCTCAACACTGTCCAACTATTTACAAAATCTGCACTACTATTACTATTAATCTCTCATCACTCCTTATAGCCCATCCTGATGATTCTTGACTCTTGATGAATATATCTTTTCTTGTATGGACACTGAGAACATTTGCACCAAGACAAATTCCTTGTGTGTCCAATCACACTTAATATAAAAGAATTCATTCATTCATTCATTCATTCATTCATTCATTCATTCATTCATTCATTCATTCATCTGGAGGATGCAGAAATCCAGGCACTCACTAGGTGGTACCAAAGAAACACAGAACATTCAATTCTTCCTCTTTGATTTAATATTTTTTTTAAAGCTTCAGCAACCATAAATTAAACACACACGTTGGTGGGCTTGCGGTTCAGCCTTTAAGAGTGGGACGACACACAGAGCAAATTCATCTTCTCGTGTTAAACAAATGTTCTTGCTGTTGGAAAAAATGGTTTCCTTCCATTTCTTTGCGTTTCTAACAATTAATAACGATAATTAATCCATTCCAGGAGGAAGACGTGGAATGTTTATTGACGCCAAAGGATTTTTGGTTCTCATAGTTTTCCTTTACTCCCCTGATACAGCTAGTCCTCAACTTACAACGGTTCAGATAGTGACTGTTTGGGGTTACAAGGGCATTGAAAACAAATTGACATGACTGTTTTCACATGTATGATCATTGCAGCATCTCCATGGCCATGGGAGCAAAATTCAGATGCTTGGCCACTGACTCATATTTCGACAGTTATATCCGGGTCATGTGATCCCCATTTGTGACCTCCTGACATAGGAGGAAGATGGATCCACTTAACAGCCATGTTACTAACTAACAACTGCACTGATTCACTTAACAACGATGACAAGAAAGATCATAAAACGGGACAGAATTCACTTAACAACTGTCTTACTGAGCAACAGGAATTTTGGGCTCCGTTGCAGTTGTAAACCTCTCAATAAATGGCCTAATTTGAGAACATTTCTTCCTCGAACACTTTTGATTTCTTGCCCAGAGGTTTGAGCATGAATAGACTGGGTGCTGCAGGGAGACAAGAGGATCCTGGAAGAACAAGTTTCATTTGGGAGGATTTCAAACTTCCCCAAAATGTATCTCTGGTTCTGTTCTTCCAGTGTCTCAGAAGCGTTTTACAGAATGAACAGAAGAAGAGAGTTGGAAGGGACCTTGTAGGTCATCTAGTCCAACCCCCCACCCAAGGAGACCCTCTCCCTTTTCAGACAAATGGCTGTCCAGTCTCTTCTTTGAAAACCTCCAGGGATGGAGCACTCACAATTTCTGGATGGCAAGTCATTCCATCGGTTAATTGTTTCTTTCACTCTGATTTCCCTCCCTCTCATCTTCCTTCCTTCCTTCCTTCCTTCCTTCCTTCCTTCCTTCCTTCCTTCCTTCCTTCCTTCCTTTCCCTCATCCTTCGTTTTCTTTCTTTTCTTAGCTTCGTATTCATTTTCCCTTCCTTCCTTCTTCCTTCCTTTTCATTCCTTCCTTCCTTCCTTCCTTCCTTCCTTCCTTCCTATCCTTCATTTTCCTTTCTTTTTTCTTACTTCTTATTCATTTTCCCTCCTTTTCTTCCTTCCTTCCTTCCTTCCTATCCTTCATTTTCCTTTCTTTTTTACTTCTTATTCATCCTTCCTTCCTTCCTTCCTTCCTTCCTTCCTTCCTATCCTTCATTTCCTTTCTTTTTTCTTACTTCTTATTCATTTTCCCTTCCTTCCTTTTTTCCTTCCTTCCTTCCTTCCTTCCTTCCTTCCTTCCTTCCTTCCTTCCTTCCTTCCTTCCTTCCTTCCTTCCTTCCTTCCTTCCTTCCCTCCTTCCCTTCCCTTCCCCCCTTTCTTCCTTTCCTTCCTTCCTCTCTCCCTCCCCCCCTCCCCAAGTTCTCCCCCCATGCCCACTTCCTCCTCTCCTCCATCCCCACCGTCTCATGAGGCGTCTTCACACCCAGGAA
Organism: Naja naja; assembly: GCA_009733165.1. NCBI lineage: Eukaryota > Metazoa > Chordata > Lepidosauria > Squamata > Elapidae > Naja > Naja naja. The sequence continues at coordinate 307,375,053 of CM019149.1, forward strand.
ACCTCAAGGCTGGAAAGACAGGCTGTCGAGGCACGGAATGAGTTAGGGCAGGCATAATTGCTTCTGGCACCTTGACTCCCCAACCTCCCTCCTGTCCTCCCCACCCCCTCAATAAAGGCAAAGGGGAGCCGCAGCCTTTCCTGATTGAAGAGCGGGGGACTTCAAACAAACCCGCCTCGCAGGGGATCCAGCTGGTTTTGGTGTTCCTTCCCGCCCCCCCCCCGGGATTCATGGAAATGGAAACAGGTTGCCTTAATTTGGGGGCATGCACACATATGGTTTTCTCCCTCCCCCACTTTGTTGTGGTTGCGTTGCCATCTCACTCCCTGTCGAGAAAAGGAGCCGAAACAGGCTGACTAGCACCAGATGTGTGAGACTAGCCGGCGGTTCCCACCGCCTCCATCACTCTCGCACTGATGGTGGGTAGCAAAGAGAAGCGACAAGCTTGCTGTTAATACCACTACCACAACTGCTGCCATGCAAGCAGTCCTTGAGTTACAACGAGGGCTGGGCTGCTGGGGGGTTCACAGGGGTTCAGAAGAGCCCCTAGCTGTACAGTTTGGAGAACCCCCAAATCCCACTCCTGGCTGGCCCCACCCATCCCTCCCGTCCTCTCCCAGGAGTCCCCATGCGGCCCGTTTTGGATGCAGGCAAGTACATGCACAGAGGCTCAGGGAGGGCAGAAAACTGGCCTCCTAGGAGTTCGGAAAGGCCAGAAATGGACCCGTTTCCAGATTCTAGACAGCCTCCGGAGCCCGGGGGGCCATTTTCACCCTCCCGGAGGCTCAAGAAAAGCCACAGGAGCCCGGGAGGGGCAAAAACGCCTCCTCCCCATGGTGCAGAAAGCCAACTAGGCCACGCCCACCATGGCCACAGGCAGAGAACCCTTTGCTGAAATTTTTGAAGGCCACCCCTGCTTACAACCATCCCTTTGGTGACCATTCTGTTCAACCAACCTTGATTCAGGCAAACCGACTCCATGTGGGAATCTGACTACAGACAATAGAATAACATGTTCTTGCACAGGAACAGGAAGCTCAGGGGCAAGGCCCAAGAGAAGGTATAAATCACCCTCATTGTCAACTCCATACGGTCAGCTGCCCAGGACCTCAAACCCAGGTGGCCCTGTCCATTCATAAGCCGTCTTTCCAATCAGCCTCCATCTTTCTCCCTGCTTGGAACTGAACCCAGATGAACCTTGCAATAATTCCAAGTTAACTGAAGTGTTTTAGGACCATTTTTTTCACACAACCGTTGCAGCATCCCCAAAGTCACGTGGTCAAAATTGAAGTGTTTGGCAAATGATTCATATTTACGAGGGCTGCAGTGTTTCCAGGTCACTAGCCAAACCCAAATCCCGCAACCATTCTTCGTAGGTTTTCGTCTCCAGACCTTTAATCATCTTCGTTGCTCTTCTCTGCACTTTTTCCAAAGTCTCAGCAACTTTTTTGGGGACTTTGGTGAACAAAGGTCCATGATGAACAAAGCTCCCCTCATCTGGGAATTGATCGAGGAGGAAGACGCGGACCTGGCTTGCATTACGGAGACCTGGTTGGGCCCAGCGGGAAGAATCCCTCTGTTGGAGTTATGCTTGCCAGGCTTCCATGTGCTGCACCAACCTTGAGCCCAAGGTAGGGGCGGGTGGTGGTGGTGGCTGTTGTTATCAGGGAGACCCTTTGTCCGCGGGAGACCACTGTCCCTCAGATAGGCGGGTGTGAGTCTCTCCTCCTGAGGTGGGGCCCTGGAAGTCAGTTAGGCCTGTTGCTTACGTACCTTTCTCCCAACGGCCCTGCCTGATCTACTCAACGTCCTATCAGGGGTGGCAGTTGAGTTCCCCAAGCTTATGGTTCTGGGGATTTCAACCTGCCTTCTCTGGGTGGGGCGTCGAAGATGGATCAGGAGTTCATGGCTACCATGACGGCCATGGACCTGACTCAAATAATACAGGATCCGACTCACGGTGGAGGGCACACGCTCGACCTTGTTTTTATCTCAGGACAGTGATTTAATGCTCTGGGTGGGGGATCACCAACTATTCAACCCCTGTCATGGACCAATCATTATCTCCTACGGCTGGCCTTCCAATATGCCACCCCTCGCTGCTGGGAAGCGGAACCGACTAGGTGGTTCCACCCCAGGTGCCTAATGGACCCAGAGAGGTTCCAGATGGCACTTGGGTTGATTCCTGCCGCCCTTACCCACAGCCCGGTTGAGGTCCTGGTGGACGCCTGGCATAGGGCTGCTGCCAGGGCCCTTGACCGCGTTGTTCCTTTGCGGCCTCTGACCTGGTGCAGATCCCGATTGGATCCCTGGTTTTCTGTGGAGCTCCGGGAGATGAAGCGCCAGAGGAGGGGCCTAGAGAGCAGTTGGAGATCCAGCCGATCTGAATCTGACCGAGTGCAGTTAAGAACCTTCACCAGGTCTTATCTTGCGGCGATGGGAGCGGCGAAGTAAGCTTACTTCTCCGCTCTCATTGCGTCTGCAGATAATCGCCCGGCCACCCTGTTCAGGGTCACCCGCTCCCTCCTTAACCAGGGGACGAGGGAGGACCCTTTGTGGGGGCGGGCCGAGGAGTTTAGTCAGTTCTTCTTGTCCTCCTCCAGGTGCTCTGGAGAATAATTTGACTCCTCTTCTTTGTGGCAGCCCTTCAAATACTGGAATGCTGCTATCATGTTGTCCCTGGTCCTTCTTTTCTTTAGACTGGCCAAACCCAAATCCTCCAACTGTTCTTCGTATGTTTTAATCTCCAGGCTCTTAATCATCTTATTTGCTCTTCTCTGCACTTTTTCCAAAGTCTAAACATCTTTTTCATAATGTGGTGACCAAAATTGGTTGCAGTATTCCTGGTGTGGCCTTACTAAGGCTTTATAAAGCGGTACTAAGACTTCACCTGATTTTGATCCTGTGCCTCTTTTTACGCAACCAAGGATCGTATTGGCTTTTTTTTTTTTGGCCATTGCCGCACACCGACTGGCTCTTGTTTGCTGGCTCCACTCTGTGATGACCCAAAGGGGTGTGGCACAAAGGCAACACAGTCAGACAATCAGTAGGAGTCCCTTTATTAGCTCCCACTTTGCCCCCAATGTCCTGGTTACCATCTGGGCTGGAGAAAAACTCTCCCAGGAACAGCCTTGGACTGCAGAGAATCAAATCCAAAAGGTGGTCAACGAAAATTGTAACTTTAAGTCTAATCAAGGCAAGATGAATTAATTAGTCCAGCAGGGCAGGAAAAGGAATTCCAGACATGAAGGAATGGCCGTAATTCAACCCAGTTGGGAGGATGCCAGGAACGCAGATAACCAAAGTCAACACTAGATAAAGTCATGTTTGTTCCCAGAAGATGCCACACTCAGCTTGTATCTCTTTTAAACTCTCATTCCCAGGTGTGGCTAATGAAGGGGATCAGGGCCCTTTCCTTCCCCATAAGCCACACAACCCACGTTGCTCACTTCTCCGTTCCTCCCTAGGATGAAGAGGAGGTGGGCCTGGGTCTTCCTCTGCACTCCCTCTCCCTTGTTCTACTTCTCTCCTGCTCTGCCCAGCTGGATTTTGTCCTTCCCCAGTTTCCTCCACAACCAAGGGAACCACACTCCCACTCCTTGTTAGCTATTCATCTTCCACCTCAGATTCAGACTCCAGCAGGGGCATGACACACTCGGACTTCAAGTCCCTCTCGTGGTTCCTGTTTTTGAAGCCAGGTTTCACCTAATCTGGACTTGTCCCTTTGATTTTGCCCCCGAAGAAGCTTGAGGAAACGAAATGAAAAAATTTTTCCCCTGCCCTCCCTGCAGCTTGTGAGTCCTGTCATTTGAATGACAATGGCTGCCTCTCTTCTCATTCCCAGGGTGGTGACAAGACTCCGGTTCTTTAAAATGTGCAAATCAAATTCTAAATGCTGAGCCGTTCCTTTTGTTCCTGGGAGCCTTTGAGCCTGCTGATCTTATGAGACCCTTCAATATATATATATATCTATATCTGCTCGGAGAATTTCATCAGTGACTGGGGCAGAGGTTGCATATAAATTGAGTTTCGTGGCTGGAGGGAAGGAGGGGCCACTCCGGTCTGTGTGTTTCCGGCAAGGGGAAGACAGAGATGGCACAGGAGGTTGGAGCAGGGGAGGGGTGTCTCTTGGCTGAGGAATACCACCCTCTCCACCAAACCCAGGTGTTGCTTTACCTGGGTAAACAAATATCATCCATTCCCACCTCTCAATGTTTGACTTTCTCGGTAAACCGGGACATTGTCTTAAGGTCCAGGTTGACCATAATGCCTGCAGTCCAGGGCTTGGTTTCAGCCGGTTTGTGCTGGTTCGGTTGAACAGGATGTTAATTTTACATCTGGTTCAGCAAATTGGTAGTTTCGATGACTGGCTGGCCCTGCCCAACCCACCCTGCCCTCCCAGGAGTCCCCACGCAGCCTGTTTTGGATGCAGGTAAGTGCAGGGCATGTGCAAAGGCTCAGGGAGGGCAAAAAATGGGCCTCCCGGAGGAAGGTGAGAAATGAGCCTATTTTTGGCCTCCAGAGAGCCTCTGGAGCCCCTGAAGGGTGAAAAACTGGCCTCTCAGAGGCTCCGGAAGGCCAGAAATGGTCCTGGAGGGTGAAAGCGGACCTCCTGAAGTCTCATGGAAAGCCTCTGGAGCCCAGGGAGGGTGAAAAATGGGCCTCCCAGAGGCTGTGGAAGGCTGGAAATGTTTCTGGCCTCCAGAGAGCATCCGAAACCCAGGGAGGGCGAAAAACTGGCCTCACAGAGGCTCCGGAAGACCAGAAATGGGCCCGTTTCCTGCCTCCAGAGAGTCTCCAGAACCTGGGGAGGGCAAAAACGGACCTTCCGAAGGCTCGAGGAAAGCCTCCAGAGTCCGGGGAGGGTGAAAAACGGGCCTCCCAGAGGGTCTGGAAGGCTGGCAATGGGTCTGTTTTTGGCATCCAGAGAGCCTCTGGAGGCTGAGGAGGGCAAAAGTGCCCCCTCCTGAAACCCAATTTTGTTCCCAGGATGGTGCAGGGAGGCTGACTAGGTCAAAAATGGGGCACTGGGGGGCACAGCCCGACCCTCCTGAGGCCCATTTTTGCTCCCAGGATCATGCAGGTGGGGGACTAGGCCATGCCCACCATGGCCACGCCCACCTAGCAACCGGGCAGAGAACTGGTTGTGAAATTATTTGAAGGCCACCCCTGTTGCAGTCCTTGCCACGGAGGTTTTCTAGTCCCACCTCCTGCTTTCTTTTGGCCTTAAGTTGAGGACCACCTGTATACAATAGATCAGTGGCGGCTAACCTTCTTGGGCTCCTGTGCTGAAAATTGCACGCGCTCTTGCATGGGCATGCTCGCGTGCCAGCACCCAGAAGGCAATGCATGTGCCCCAACCCCTACGCATGCATGTGTCCGTGTGACACCCCCCCCCTTATCTGCACTGCGCATGTGCATGCCTCCCAGCTGATTTTCGGGCCTTTTTTGGCCTCCCAGAGGCTCAAGGGAAGCCTCTGCAGCCTTTGGAGGCCGAAAAATGGGCCCGTTTCATCACTTCTGGTATTTCTGGAAATACAGGAAGTGATGAAACGGGCCTGTTTTTCAGCCTCCAAACACTGCAGAGGCTTCCCTGGAGCCTCTTGGAAGCCGAAAAAGGCCTGAAAATCAGCTGGGAGGCGCGCACATGTATAGTGAGGTAAGTTTGCCTGGGGCTCGCATGCCTGCACAAATGGGTCCGCGTGCCACCTGTGGCATGCATGCCATAGGTTCACCATCATGGCGATAGATCCTTAACAATCACCTCGCTTAACCATGGAAATCCTAGTCCAAATTGTAGTCATAAGTAGAGGACTACATATAAATTGGCCCCAATTGTGGGCCAGCACAGGATACGTCCACACCAAACCCCACAATGGCCTCTTCCCTTGGCCTCCCAAATTTAATTTGATTGATTTGATTTGATTTGGACTTATATGCCGCCCTTCTCCCTGAGGACTCAGGGCGGCTCACAACATTAAAATACAAATACAAAATAAATTAAGTAAAATACTATTAAACATTAAGCCCAATAAACTTTAAAACCCACAAACTAATCTAAAAACAGTTTAAAAAACCCCATCCCACTGCGCTTCAGTCCAGGCCGGATTGCTGAAAGAACCAGGTCTTCAGGTTGCAGTGGAAGGAACGGAGGTCCAGGGCTAATCGGAGCCACAGAGGGAACTGGTTCCACAGGGTGGGTGCTACCACAGAGAAGGCCCTACCCCTGGGGGTCGCCAGCTGACACTGTCTGGCTGACGGCACCCCAAGGAGGCCCTGCCTGTGGGAGCGCACAGGGCAAAGGGACGTCGATACTGGCAGGAGACGTTCCCGCAAGTACCCCGGACCCAAGCCATGCAGGACTTTATATGTTAGCACCAGCACCTTAAAGATTTCAATGCATTTTTTTGAAAAAAGTTTCCCCTTTTTTTCCTTGACCTTCCCTCGCTCATAGCGGCGTTGAATTTTACAGCCGTTTGTTGCCTGTTTCACCCGTCACCTTTTCAAAAAACGCTGAGACACAATTCCTTGGGACGGGAACCTCCGGCGGTGCCCTTTTCGGTTCTGCCTGACAGGACAAAAGCAAAGAGCCTTTACGAGCCTTTATATGGCTGGGCTGTTTCTCCCTCCTTAAATTGGCAGCCGGGGAACAAAAAAATAAAATAAAAAATCTCACAGACTCTGCACCAAAAGCTGCAAAAAATTAATTTCTCCTCCCGCCCCTCCGTTTCCTCCGAAGTGCTTGCCCTGCAAATGCCAACATCAAATCCTTTTTTTAAAAAGTTTTTTTTTATTTTAACTACAAAAACAAATAAATACAACCATCTTTCAGTTCAACAGTGTGTCGGTTGGGTACATATCTCCTGTGCACATAATAATATTATCATACATTTCTTACTTGTTTATGTATATAAAACCATTCTAATCAATATTTTATCTCGCATCGGTCAATTATTATATTATCATTAATATTGTAATTATTAGAGCCTCGGTGGTGCAGGCTGTTAAATGCCTAGCACTTAATTCCAGCTGCCTGCAATTGCTGCAGGCTCGAATCCCACCAGGCTCAAGGTTGACTCAGCCTTCCATCCTCTTGGGGTAGGTAAATTGAGGACCCAAGATTGTTGGGGACAATAAGCTGACTTCGTAAAAATGCCGCTTAGTAATAAGCAGGCATATACAATGGAATGAAGGCTATTGCTGAGCACACTGGGTTGCGCTCCAAAAATTGTAAGCCGCCCTGAGTCTCCGGAGAAGGGCGGCATATAAATATGAATTTAAAAAAAATTATCTTTCAAAAACATATCTCATCCTTATCTACATTATATTCATTCTCTTGCTCAATCGAAGTGAATTAATTGTAACATATTATTACTATTATCGCGTGTTTCCGTTTCTTACTCTTCTGTCTAACCATTCATAAAATAAATTCCAAATCTTATAATAATCTTTTTCTTCCTGTTCCCTAATTGCCATGATCAATCTACTGGTATTTGCACATTCCATTATTTTCTTAATTGTTTACTCCTTCGTTGGAATTTTCTCGTTTTTCCAATTTTGTGCAAATACAATTCTAGCTGCTGTTAATACAATAATAATTGAATATGGTGTCTCCCTACTATAACCTTCAGACAAAATTCCCAATAAAAATAGCTCTGGTTTTAAATCTATATGACGTTCTATCGTTTTTCCCAACCACATGCATGTTCTAGTCCAATATTTTTCTGCGTCAATGCATGTCCACCACATAAGATCCAGCATTTGATGACATTTCCAACGTCAAATCCTTAATGGGAGCGTTTCTCCTCCTTGCTAACTTTTCCCAGGATCTCTGACCATCGAGAGTGAACTGTTGATATTTCAGTGAGCTTGATAGCTGTCATGCCATGACATTTAGCACTTGACTGCTCTTGTCTGAAGCCCGTGAATATTTGATAAATGGAAAGCTAAAAGGGCCCCGGGAGTTGGAGGTCTGGTATTTGTTACCGGACTTGACATTTGACAGTTAGAGTGTGCTTATTTGATCACCTATAGGTATTTATTCATTTAAAGTATCGAGGCCTGGTTCTTTGGGAGTCACTTTTCATGGTTTGTTCAACCCCGGGGGAACATTTTTGATTTCTTCTTCAACTGCCAACATTTCTTTGCATTGCTGCAATTGCACTGATGATGTTGCCTAGTTGGGTCATGAAACGTCTGCAAGAAAACCACCTAACTCAGTGCTGAATACTGAATAGAATAGAGTTGGAAGGGACCTTGGAGGTCTTCTAGTCCAGCCTTCTGTTCAAGCAGGAGAACCTATACCATTTCAGAGGCTGTCTGGTCTCTTCTTGAAAGCCTCCAGTAATAACTTCTGAAGGCAAGTTGTTCCACTGGTTAATTGTCCTCATTGTTAGGAAGTTTCTCCTAAGTTCTAGGCTGCTTCTCTCCTTGATGAGTTTCCATCCTTTGCTTCTTCTCCTGACTTCAGGTGCCTTGGAGAATAAATTGACCCTCTATTTTTTGTGGCAGCCCTCAAATACTGGAGTATTGCTGTCATGTCACCCCTAATTCTTCTTTTCTAGCCAAACCCAAATCCTGCAACCGTTCTTCATATGTTTTAGTCTCCAGGCCTTGGATTATCTCAGTTGCTCTTCTCTGAACCCTTCCCAAAGTCTCAACATCTTTTTTTGTAGTATGGTGACCAAATTGGTGTCCTCCTCCTGCAAGAAAATAAGTCAAAAAGCACCAAGGACCACACAATCCTCCCCACCCCTCACAAATCCCTTGTAGCACTGATGATATTCCCTAAATGGGTCATTAAATGTCTGCAAGAAAACTAGAGGTGATATTCAGCAGGTTCTGACCACTTCTGGAGAACCGGTAGCGGAAATTTTGAGTAGTTCGGAGAACCAGCTAATCCCACCTCTGACTGGAGATTTTACAGTATCCGTCCCCTGCCACGCCCACCAAGCCACGCCCACAGAACCGGTAGTAAGAAAATGTGAATCCCACTACTGAAGAAAACCACCAAGCTCAGAGAGCACCAAGCACCCCACAGTCCTCCTCCTCCTCCTCTCTGCCAACCCCACTCCTTTCTAGCACTGATGATGTTCCCTAGTTGGGTCATGAGACGTCTGTAAGAAAACTACCAAACTCAAGGACCCCACAGTCCTCCTCCCCTCCTCCTCCTCCTCCTCCTCCTCCTCCTCCTCCTCCTCCTCCCCTCCTCCTCTCTCCTTTTAGCACTGATGATGTTCCTAGTTGGGTCATGAGAGTCTGTAAGAAAACTACCAAACTCAAGGACCCCCAGTCCTCCTCTCCTCCTCCTCCTCCTCCTCCTCCTCCTCCTCCTCCCCCTCCTCCTCTCTGCTGACCCCTCCTTTCTAGCACTGATGATGTTCCTAGTTGGGTCATGACGTTGTAAGAAAACTCCAAACTCAAGGACCCACAGTCCTTCCTCCTCCTCCTCCTCCTCCTCCTCCTCCCCCTCCTCCTCTCTGCACCCCACTCCTTTCTAGCACTGATGATGTTCCCTAGTTGGGTCATGAGACGTCTGTAAGAAAACTACCAAACTCAAGGACCCCACAGTCCTCCTCCTCCTCCTCCTCCTCCTCCTCCTCCTCCTCCTCCTCCCCTCCTCCTCTCTGCCGACCCCACTCCTTTCTAGCACTGATGATGTTCCCTAGTTGGGTCATGAGACGTCTGTAAGAAAACTACCAAACTCAAGGACCCCATAGTCCTCCTCCTCCTCCTCCTCCTCCTCCTCCTCCTCCTCCTCCTCCTCCTCCTCTCTGCCAACCCCACTCCTTTCTAGCACTGATGATGTTCCCTAGTTGGGTCATGAGACGTCTGTAAGAAAACTACCAAACTCAAGGACCCCACAGTCCTCCTCCTCCTCCTCCTCCTCCTCCTCCTCCTCCTCCTCCTCCTCCTCCTCCTCTCCCTTCTAGCACTGATGATGTTCTCTAGTTGGGTCATGAGACGTCTGTAAGAAAACTACCAAGCTCAGAGAGCACCACTCCTTCTCCTCCTCTCCACAAGCCCCAAAGAAGAGGGTCTCCACCTATTTTCCAAAGCCCCTGAAGGCAGAACAAGAAGCAACAGGTGGAAACGAACCAAAGAGGGAAGCAACCTGAAACTAAGGAGAAATTTCCTGGCAGTTAGAACAGTCGATCAGTGGAACAAATTCCCTCCAGCAGCCGTGGGTGCTCCATCACTGAAGGTTTTAAAAAAGAGATTAGACAGCCATTTGTCTGAAATGGTATAGGGTTTCCTATCTGAGCGGGGGGTTGGACTAGAAGACCTCCAAGGTCCCTTCCTATTATTCTATGTTCTAAGTGCACAAAGGAACTGGAAATCAATATACTTTTATTTGAGATCCTGCAAGGAACTGTATACTTATTTAAGAGCAACAGGGAGGCGGAATTAACAGATATGCTGGCAAGTAAATGCAGACCATTTTTTTCAGGAATACTTAAGACTTTTATGTTGAAACATCACATCTAAAATATTTCTAAAGCGTGAGGTTGAAGCACTTTTATTTCCAGGTAAATCACATTCCTTTAGCTACAGTGGCACGCTTTTAGCTTGAGTTCAATTGGGCATTTTATATTTGTTTCTTACTTTTATCCGTGCCTTGCCTGCTTCTTCCAGATTGGCTAGATTAGAACATACAATGGTGGTTCTTCCATTGCTGTCTTTTTAATTGTGAAGAGCTGGCGGTGGAAGGCAGCTTTTGCAAAAGAGAAAAAAGCTCACAGCCTCGTTTGTGAGATGAAGCAACGGAGCACTTTTAAAAGTATGATCGCTCTTTTAGTCTGTCTTGTTGTTTCCGTGTTGCAAAAATCGAATGACATCGTTTATGTTTATGTACTTGGGGGGTGGGAAAAATGCTTATGTTTTGTATGAACCTGTCTGGCTTTGTTGCAGAAGCTGCTGCCTATCTGGATCCAGAGATGGTCTTCAGGATTTAGGTGGGGATTTTCCTCACCAATTACCCAGGTTAAAAAGCAGAATAATGGAGTTGGAAGGGACCTTGGAGGTCATCTAGTCCAACACCCCTTCATCCAAGCAGGAGACCCTACACCATTTCTGACAGGTGGTAGTCCAGTCTCTTCTTGAAAGCCTCCAGGGATGAAGCTCCCACAACTTCTGAAGGCAACTTCTCTTCCATGGGTTGATGGTTCTCACTGTCAGGAAATTTCTCCTTATCTCCAGGTTGAATCTCTCCTTGATCAGTTTCCATCCATTGTTCCTTGTCTGGCCTTCAGGTGCCTTGGAGAATAGTTTGACCCTCTTCCTCCTCTCTGTGGCAGCCCCTCAGTTACTGGAAGATGCTCTCCTGTCTCCCCTGGTCCTTCTCTTCCCTAGACTAGCCAGGCCCAGTTCCTGCAACTGTTCATCGTATGTTTCATCCTCCAGTCCCCTAATCATCTTGGTTGCTCTTCTCTGCACTCTTTCCAGAGTCTCAACATCTTTTTTATAGTGTGATGACCAAAACTGGAAGCAGTACTCTAGGTGTGGTCTTACTAAGGCTTTATAGAGTGGTATTATGTCCAGAGTTTTTGCAGCGTTAATTCAGCGCCAGAAAAATAAACACAGATGGCTGATGCTTCATTTAACATCTTTATAAACATAATAAGTAGATTTTACAAACCAGTTGTAGATTTCTCCAACATGGAGCAAACGCAGACAGAAACATGTTGCAACTTCAGAGCAGAGCTCCAGTCTTCAGCAAGCAAGCAGGTTAGTTTCTCTTTTACTTTAGTCCAGCAGGTAAGCAAGAGAGTTCATGAAATGAAGTGGACAGGATTATGCGGCGACTGAGTTCCACCACATGTTTGTTGGACCCGTGCCCTTCCTGGTTGGTTTATGCCTCCAGAATGTCTATGGAGATTCTCAGTCATTCAGGTTCTGGTTGCCCCAAGGTGCTTTTTTTTCACAAAGCAACTGGACTTTCTGGTTTTTCTTTGCATCCAAGAAGCTTCTTCAGTTCTGAAGCCACCAGAGCTCATTGGATGCTCCATCACTGGAGGCTTTTTAAAGAAGAAACTGGACTGTCATGCCCCTGTTGCAATCTGACTCAGAGGAGGAAGCCGAACAGTCGACAGAGAGTGGAAGTGTGGCTCCATTGGCTGTGGAGGAAACTGGGGAAGGGCACAGTCCGGCTGGGCAGACCCGGGGAAAGGTAGAACAAGGGAGTTCAGAGGAAGACCCAGGACCACCCCCTCTTCATCCTAGGGCACGCAGGGAGGAACGGAGAAGGGAGCAACGTGGGTTGCGTGGCTTATGGGGGAGGAAGGGGTCCTGATTCCCTTCATTAGCTGCAGCTGGGAACACAGTGTATAAAAAAAGGCAAGCTGCGTGCGGCAGGTTGTTGGTATTGTTGTGGCTTATTTGTGTTCCTGGCATCTTCCCAACTGTGTGTGTTTTGCTGTACTTTCAAGTCTGCAATTCCTTCTCCTGCCCTGTCTAGTTAATTACTTCAGTTTGGTTTGTTTGGATTTTAAGTTACAGTTTGTGTGTGCCTTGTTTTGGACTGAATTTTCTTCAGCCAAAGGCTGTTCCTGGGAGAGTTTTTCTCCAGCCAAAGGTAACCTGGTCATTGGGGGCAAAGTTGGAGATAATAAAGAGACTCTTATTGCTTATCTGACTGTGTGGCCTTTGTGCCACGCCCCTTTGGATCATCACATGGTCAGTTACTTGTCTGAAATGCTGTAGAGTCTCCTGCTTGAGCAGGGGGTTGGGCTAGATGACCTCCAAGGTCCCTTCTAGCTCTATTCTGATTGAAGCTTCTTCAGTTCTGACAGGATAGAGGGGTGGGATAAGGGATTAGTTCTGACCAATCCCTCCATCCCCCTCACTATCCAGTCAGAACTGATGAGAAGCGAAATGCCTTCTTCCTGAACAATAAAGAAGGTCATAAGTCATGTTTTCCAGTGCCATTGTGACTTCAAACAACCACTAAACAAACTATTGTAAGTTGAGGACAACCTATAAGTAGCATTTTCATTTTGCAGCCTCCCTCTAATCTCCCCTCTGCAGTCGGTCTCCTCCTTTCCCCTCTTCCTTCTTTGCAAATTCAGGCACAGGCTTCCTGGAAGCCTCTTCAAAGCACTTAGTCTCAGTCATGATAATTAAGTAAATTTGTAGAAAAATGGCATAATTCACCAAAGAGAGCAGCCAGCGTTTAGAAATGGCTGCGGGCCTATTTGAATGCAGATGTTTAGCAGGATGTCTTATTATTATTAGTTTTTTTTTCCTGAAATGTAAGTTCTCTTGGATATTTCCCTTTTGAAAATATAAAAAAAGGGAAGATTTGTTCATGTTTGCACAATGATTTTCCCACACAAGCTGCCCGGAATCGCTACATCATGAAATGGGTGGCATTTAAATTTAATAAATAAACAAAGCAATAACTAAATCAGCCATAATTCTTCCTTGGCCTCCTGAATACGGTTCCTTCTCTTGTAATCTGCCAATCAATTCAGAGCAATTTAATTATGGCTTCCTTATGTCCTCTCCTTTTGTATGGCGGTCTAAAGATACGGATGTTTTCTTGCCTTTTGGTGCTGAGAGTTTGGTTCAAAGTGGGCAGAACATGAATTCCCTAAGAAGAACACAGCATCCCCCCCTCAAAAAAAAACCACCTTATTTTTGTGGGTGTACCAAAAGTGCCTCCCCCCCCCCAAAAGGCTGGATTTTGTTTTTCCTTGAAGACATTTCACTTCTCATCAAAGAAGCTTCTTTGGTTCTGATTGAATGGTGCAGGATGGTGGAATTCAGTCAGAACTGAAGAAGCTCCTTGGATGAGAAGTGAAATCTCTTCGAGGAAAAACAAAATCCAGTTGTCTTTTGGGAAAAAAAGCACCTTTGAATAACCATGACCTGGATGACTGAGAATCTCCATAGACAATGTTTGTAGGCATTTATATGTGTGTGTGTGTGTGTGTGTGTGTGTGTGTGTATGTATACACACACACACACACACACATATACACACACACACACACACACTTTTAAAAACCTTTTATGATTGTAAGCTCCCCAGAGTTACCTTGAGGTAAGATGGGTGGCTAATAAATTGTATAAATGAATGCATGAATGCATGATTGCATGAATGAACGAATGAACGAATGAATGAACAAACAAACAAACAAACAAACAAATAAATAAATTCTCCAGGAAACCTAGGATCACCTCTGAATGTTACTGCATTATTTGGAAGCAGCGAGAGGCTGAAAGAGTTCATTGCCTTTTGTGTTATTGCTAACAGGAGGGCAGCTGACCGTGCTGGTTGGGGATGATGGGAGCTGCAGTCTGACTCAATTGAAAATTCCCTGAAGGAGGCTGAACCAGGGTCCCTGTCAGCCCTTCCAGGGCAACCAGACAGGAAACATAACTAGAGGAGTTGAGTCTTCTTTATATTAAGGCTGCAATGAGAGTCTGAAACTGCAAATCTCCCGCCGTCACTTTTAACCACTTGATCAATTGAAGTTTCTTCCTCTGACCGTTGAGCCCCTGGGGGCTCCTGCCTCTCTTCTCTGACAGTTCCCTAGGCAGCCTCTCTTCCCCTCATCCCCCAAGGTTATCCACATGAACAAGCCATGCTCACTTCTCAGATGAGGGTCCTGCTGTTCAAAGTTTTGCAGCAATAATTCAAAAATAAACACAGATGGCTGATGCTTCATTTAACATCTTTATAAACATAATAAGTGGATTTTACAAACCAGATGTAGATTTCTCCAACATGGAGCAAACTCAGACAGAAACATATTGCAAGTTCAGAGCAGAGCTCCGGTCTTCAGCAAGCAAGCAAGTTAGTTTCATCTTTAATAGACAGACTCAGAGAGTCACATAGCTGCAGAGTTGCAGAGCTTAATAAAGAGCCACGCCTAGGCTACCTTTAGTTTCAGTTTCCAGCCTAGGCTACCTTTAGTTTCAGTTTCCAGCCTAGGCTACTTCTAGTTTCAGTTTCCAAAACAGTCCTCATTGGCTGACTTAGTTGCTATGCCTATTCATTGGCTGACCTTGATACCATGCTCTATTCCAGTTCATGAATATACACTGACACCTGCGTGTGACACAGGGATAGGGCCAGGACCATCAGGGAGTGGAATGCTGGAGGCTGGCAGCAGTGATGAAGAGGCCCCCGAGGAGCCTGTGCCCAATGTGCGCACGTGCAGGGCTGCTCGAAGGAAAGAGCAGCTGCAGCAGCACAGGCAACTCGGGAGTAAGGCTGCAAGGTAATGGCCCCTCCCTTAAGAGATAAAAGCCAGCTGAGAAACCGGAGTTCTTTGCAGGAAGCAAAGAAGCTTTTGCACTCGAGCCTTGTGGATGTTCAGACTCTCTTAGTTTGTGTTTGGAGACTCTTTGTGTTTGAACTATTTCTTGACAACTTTATCTAGTGTTCTTGGCAGCCTTCCACCACCTTGTTCTTATCAGAGACAAATAGTTTGAAACAGCCTTTTAACCGGGAAGGAACGAAATTCGTAAAGAATCATTAAAAGGTTTTGCTGTTACTTCTGTTTGGTGTTTGTTTTCTTGGAGCAAGATTGGGGTCAGAACAATGACAATGGAACTAATTCTCCTTAATTCTAGGGCTACAATACCTTGTCTGAAAGTGAGGGGTGCTTGGAGGTCTCTTGAGTTTGCTTGTTTTCTTGCAGACGTTTCATTAGCCAAACCAGGTAACATCATCAGGGCCAGAAGGAGTGCAGTTTGCTGTCAGCTTTATATTATGGTGGCTTGTCAGTCAGTGTTGGTGCGGGTAGTCTGAGAAGTTCTTTGACTGGGCTCTTTGTTGTTGGCTTCCTTGGTAGTTTCTTGACTGGGGTATGGTTGACTTGATTGTTGGTGTGATGTTAACCTTGGAGTTAATCTATGATGATCTGGGTGCTGATTGCTGCTGGAGAGGTGCTGGCGTCTTTGTGTTCTCTTTCTGGCTGGGTGATAGCACTCCTACTAGCACTGATGGTGTTACCTAGTTGGGTAATGCAAGAAAACAAGCAATGGAGTCACCCAGGCAACTTTCAGCTCTAAGGCGGGACTAGAACTCACCATCTCCTGGTGATTGGCCCAAAGTCACTCAGCCGTCTTCCGGGCCTAGGGCAGAACTAGACTGCTCCTGTTTTCTAAGCAACTCTCCTGCCTTAACCACTGGACCAAGCTACTTGAGTGAATTTCTACAGTTATTTCTATAGTTTCTGACCACCTGAATAATTTACTGGATAGAAGTGAAAAACGCAAGGAGTAAAAGAAAGGGAAATAGAAAGATAATAATTTCCAACTTTCTCTTCAACACACACACACACACATATATACTGTATATGTGTGTGTTTATGTGTGTCTGCATGTCTGTGTCTGTCTTTGTATATGTGTGTGCAAGTGTATGTATATGTGTGTGTGTGTGTGTATATATATGTAGGTCTTGGTGTATTATTCGGGTCTTGTCCGTAAGATTGAATACCTTGGCAACGTTTCGACGAAATCTCATCCGTCATCTTCAGGCTGGTGTCTTCAGCTTCGTTCTCCTGGGAGAAGTGTGTGATCGTGGCTGTTTTTCCCTTTTAAACTCCAGAGTTGGCTGTGTTGTTACTTCTTGATTGGTTGATGGAGTTGATGTATGCAGATTGGATGGCTTTTCCTGAGACCCTGTGTGAGGAGCTGGCTGCTGTGTCTCTCAGCCAACGACCCAGGAGATTACAGCACCACACCCAGGATGTCACAACAATAGAACTCAGAAGGTCATCACACAGCCCATTACCCAGGTCATTACAACACAAAAGGCTGAGAGACACACAGCCAGCACCTCAGCCACACAGGGTCTCAGGAAAAAGCCATCCAATCTGCATACATCAACTCCATCAACCAATCAAGTAACAACACAGCCAACTCTGGAGTTTAAAGGGAAAAACAGCCACGATCACACACTTCTCCCAGGAGACGGCTGAAGTCACCAGCCTGAAGATGACGGATGAGATTTCGTCGGAACGTCACCAAGATACTCTCAATCTTACACGGGATAAGACCCGAATACACCAAGACCTACATACCTTTACCCATGAAAATCTCACCACCTCACTTTTTTTCGCGTGAGTTAAAGACCTGGTTATTTGACCAACCGGGCTGTGACCCCCTCTGGGGAGGATGGTTTTAAGGTTTTATAATGTTTGGACTTATAATCTAATTTAATCGTTTTTTAAGTATTTATTGTTTCCTGTTTTAGTTGTAAGCCGCCCCAAGTCTTCGGAGATGGGGCGGCATATAAGTTCAAATATATAGATAGATAGATAGATAGATAGATAGATAGATAGATAGATAGATAGATAGATAGAATGAATAGTACACATTATGATATTTCTTACTCATAAATAGTTCTAATTGTTTAATTCCCCCAATTTAAGTTTCATTTCACTCAGTTTGAAACCGAAAGTCCCAAAGTGGTTTCCACATAGAAACAAAGCTCATTAAAATCCTTTCTTTAATCAAAGTAGTTCTTTTCACCACTTCTGCCAAGTCCATTAACTTCACAATTCATCCTTCCATTGTGTAGATTCCTCTGCTGTGCATACAGAAGTTGCGCTGCTCTTATCAAACATAGAGACAAAGTCCATGTTTTTTTTCCTCTCTCTCCATCAACCTAGAAGAAGAAAAAGAATCCCTGGTTTCATTTATAAGGTTTTTTTTTTTTTTTAAAGAATTCTCTGAATTAAATTACATATCTGATTCCAATCATTCTTACCTTTCTTACATGTCCACCAAACATGATCAAAAGGATTTTCAGATGGATTACGTTTCCAATATATACTTGACACACCATTATACAACTTTGACAATTTATAGAATATTTTTTAGAATCTTAGGACTGGAAGGGACCTTGGAGGTCATCTAGTCCAACCCTAATCAGGTATTAAATGCGAATGATAAATCATCATATCAAAATTGTCTTTCAAATTGAAAAATCGATGTGAATTTGAGGCCCCTGCTCAACATAGTCTCCCCTTGATCAAGCATTATATTATACCCATTTTTTTGCCCATTTATACACTGTAACATATCCATCTTCTACATTCGTTTTCAATAAAAGTTTGTGCATCTTACCAATAACGTGTTCATTGTTGGTACAGAGATCCGGTTCAAAAACATTTGTAAACTCAAAATTCTTCTTCTCCAATTTTAATTTTCCCATCAAGTGGTCCCCTTATGATTCTTGACTCTTGATGAATGTACCTTTTCTTTTATGTACACTGAGAGCATTTGCACCAAGACAAATTCCTTGTTGTCCAACCACACTTAGCTAATAAAGAATTCTATTCTTTCTTTCTTTCTTTCTTTCTTTCTTTCTTTCTTTCTTTCTTTCTTTCTTTCTTTCTTTCCTTCCTTCCTTCCTTCCTTCCTTCCTTCCTTCCTTCCTTCTTTCTTTTTCTTTCTATTTATCTATCTGATTTGATTGTTTATTGTACCCTATGACTATTATTAAGTGTTGTACCTGATGATTCTTGATGAAGGTATCTTTTCTTTTATGGACACTGAGAGCATTTGGGGAGCTTTATACCTGTTCTATACCAGACCTTCTGTACACCATGCCTAATAAAATGCTTGAAAACCTATACAGGTAGTCCTTCACAGTTTATTTAGCGCAGTCCATCAGCATTTAAAAGAGAAAGACCGCTCTTTTGAAGAAAGCCAAGTCCACAGTTTGGACAGAGAAGACTGCTGGTTTGAAAGAGGAGTCAAAGAGGCCATCTGTGTCCAAATTGAACAGCCCTCCCTCAACAGAGGGGGAGGCATACGACATAGTCTATCTCCAGTCTACAACACGGTCCTTTCAGCAGTCCCAAGGAGGCTCCACACCCCATTTACACCACTCAGGTGACCCTGAGGACACAGATAAACCTCCCAGTGGCCTCAGTGACTCTCTAAAAGGGTGCAAATGACCAGCTGTCTACAAGGAGTATAAATCAGACGTGGTCTTCAGCCGGTTCTGACCAGTTCTGGAGAACCGGTAGCGGAAATTTTGAGTAGTTGGGAGAATCAGCAAATCCCACCTCTGACTGGCCGCCCCCTCCCCATCTATTCTCTGCCTCCCATTGAATCCCAGTTGATCAGCTGGGTCTCCTTTGGTTGCCCTGCACAGGAGAACAGAGCTGGAAAGCAGGTTAGGGAGGTGGAGAGGGAATGGAGATTTTACAGTAACGTTCCCCGCCACGCCCACAAGCCACGCCCACTGAGCCATCAAGCCACACACACAGAACACCACTCCCACCAAGCCACTCCCACAGCTGATCGGCTGGGTCTCCTTTGGCTGCCCTGCACAGGAGAATGGAGCTGGGAAGCAGGTTAGAGGGGTGGGGAAGGAATGGGGATTTTGCAGTAACCTTCCCTGCCACGCCCACCAACCCAGGCCCACCAAGCCACGCCCACAGCTGATCAGCTGGGTCTCCTTTGGTTGCCCGGCACAGGAGAACGGAGCTGGAAAGCAGGCTAGTGGGGTGGGGAGGGAAGTGGGATTTTGCAGTATATCCTTCCCCCAGGAGTGGGGTGGAAATGAGGATTTTGTAGTAACCTTCCCCTGCCACGTCCACCAAGCCATGCTCACTAATCCACACCATGCCCACCAAGCCACGCCCATGGAACTGGTAGTAAAAAAATTTTGAATCCCACCACTGGTATAAATCCTTCCATTCTCCACCTTTTGGTCAAAACTGATAGAGAATCTCCATAGCAACGGATGAAAACTAATCAAGGAGAGAAGTAACCTAGAACCAAGGAAAAATTCCTAATAGTGAGGGCAATTAACCAGAAGAATTACTTGCCTCCAGAAGTTTTTTTTTAATTCATATTTATATCCCGCCCTTCTCCGAAGACTCAGGGCGGCTTACAATTTTGGGATACAACCCAATGCTCAGCAATAGCCTTCCTTCCATTGTATATGCCTGCTTATTACTAAGCGGCATTTTTACAAAGTCAGCTTATTTTATTGCCCCCAACATTCTTGGGTCCTCACTTTACCTACCCCGAGAGGATGGAAGGCTGAGCCAACCTTGGTGGGATTCAGCCTGCACTAATTGCAGGCAGCTGGAACTTAAGTGCTAGGCGTTTAACAGCCTGCACCACCAAGGCTCTGCACGCACCAAGTTGTGGTTGTTTTTTTAAGAAGAGATTGGACAACCTTTTCCCTGAAAAGGTATAGGGCCTCTTGGTTGAGCACGGGGCTGGACTAGAAGACCTCCAAGGTCCCTTCCAGCTCTACTCTGATTAATCCCTTGCTACAAGGCAAAGGAGAAAGAGGTTGCCACTTAGGCATTTTCTACACAGGGTCGTACATCACTGTCTCTGTACTTGGCTCCCGCACAAGGAATCCATTTGCGATATTGTGTTGCCCGTGTGGAGGTCGCACTCAGCCATGCTCCACATCTTCACAGCCGAGTCTTCAAAAGGGTTGGTGTACTTAGCTACTGGTCCTTGGCCTGGCCTGAAGCCTCTCTTTGGCCCACCAATTCTGCCGACCCCTCCACTTCCAACAATTTGTTTAGTGACTGTCCACAGTTACAATGGCTCTGAAAAAAGTGTGTGATGACCCAAAGGGGCATGGCACAACAACAACAAAGTCACAAAAGTAGGTAAAGTCCCTTTAATGCCTCCAACTTGACCCTCAATGTCCAGTTATCATCGGCTGTGGAAAAAAACTCCCAAGAACAGTCTTTAAAGGAAGAAATTCAGTCTGAACCCAAAGTACATTAAATTATAAATAAAAACCAACACAAACCACAAAGCTGCAGCAATTAATGAGACAGGGCAGGGTAAGGAATTGCAGACTTCAAAAGGGAATGAAACACACACATTTGGGAGGACATCAGAACCCAGATAGGACTTGACAAACAAAGGTAATTCATGCTTTGCTTCCAGCAAGGAGCTGTGTGCAAACATCCTTTTTAAATCCTGTTTTCCCAGCTGCAGCTAATGAAGGGAATCAGGGCCTATTCCTCCCCTCTAACCCACGTTGCTCCCTTCTCCATTCCTCCCTGCGTGCCCTAGGATGAAGAGGGGGTGGGCCTGGGTCTTCCTCTGACTGCCCAGCCAGACTGTGCCCTTCCCCAGTTTCTTCCACAGCCACCGGAGCCACACTCCCACTCCCTGTCAGATGCTTGACCTCCCCCTCGGAATCGGACTCCAACAGGGGCATGACAAAGTGACTTATCATCATTTTTCACACTTACAACCATTGCAGCCTTCTGCAGGTCACAGGATCAAAATTCAGATGCCTGGCAACTGATGAACTGAGATTACCTAGTTGGGTCAGGAAATGTCTGCAAGAAAACCACCAAAATCAAAAACCACCAAACCCAGAAAGCACTAAGGATCTTACAGTCCTCCTCCTCCTCCTCCTCCTCCTCCTCCTCCTCCTCCTCCTCCTCTCCTCTCCTCTTCTGGCACTGATGATGTTCCCAAGCCTAGGAAGCACCAAGAACCGCTCAACCCTGAGCTGCAAAGATTCCCTTCTGTCCATATCCTATTAAATCATTTAGTGTGTGAGTGTGTGTCCCCAGTAGGGGCTGTTCTGACTTTCCCCAACCTTCTACCTGCTCCAGCCCCAAACCGTGTTTGGAGGCTTGGCTCGGCCGGCCTCTGCTTCAAATCTGGACCCCTGGCTGCTCTTTCCAGTGCGATTCAGAGGCCCGAGTTTTAATCACCGAAGTGGATTTGCCTGTTTTGCCCAGCGCAGCACTCTTGAAAAGTTCAATTGTTGATGGAGGCGAGCCCCATTTCTCACCAGGTAGAGGAAATGAGATGCGGATCGTAACATAAAAGATTGTTTTAATTAAACCTGGCATTTCCAAGGCTTCTGCTGACAGGGGATAATAGCGTCGCTGGGTTCAAAAAACAGATTAGACAAATTTATGGGGAATGGAGACATCAGTGGCAATTAGCCAAGATGGGCTGTCGACCGATAGCGGAAGGGTCTCTTTGCTCCTGAAAGCATCCTCTGACTGGTGGTGGGGTGCCCTCCCTGTTCACCCCCACCCCCACCCCCATTTCTAAACAAGGGGCTGTGTTGTTGACGAGCAGAGGCACCAGTGTGCACGTCGGTTCTGAATTTTGTTTTCTGAGAGGTGAGAACGGAAGGACGAATTGTATGGCACTCCTTTCCCAACCTTTGCTCTTCAGAGGCATTGGACTACAACTCCATCATCCCCAGTCCTTTTGTGACCCAGCTTCTTACATCTTTCTGGAAGGAGAGAGGGGCTTTCTCTAGCTCTGTGTGGGGTTATCTCTTGTATCTGGCCTGGTGCAAATTAAATTCCAGGTAACAGCATATCTTGAGTTTTTAAAAACTTTTTAAAAACTATATATCTATATCTATATCTATATCTGTATCTATATCTATATCTGTATCTGTATCTGTATCTGTATCTGTATCTGTATCTGTATCTGTATCTGTATCTGGTAGGCAAAGGCAGAATTCCCTGTTGTTTTCCTCCCCCAAAACTAAGCCCGACCACATAGTTTCATAGTGAAGCATGGGCATAGAGCTAATACATATATAATATGAGATATGGCGTATCCTAAATAGCTTTTTGGAGTGTCAGTCATAATTTTGAATGGTTGCTAAGCATTGGTCATATATATCAAAAGTTGGGATAAAATACCGGTAGTCCTCACTTAATGACCAGTGTTTAGCAACCATTCAAAATTATGACTGACACTCCAAAAAGCTACTTAGGATCTGATTCCAGAACTCCCATGGCTGCATGCAGATTTTGGTTGCTTGGCAACCAGCTCACTTTTACAAGCAAAGTTGCTGCATTTTGAGATCACGTGGCCACGATTTACAATGTTTTAGCCAGTTTCCTGGCTTTTGGGGTTGGTTTCCAGCTGCCCCCCCAAAAAAAACCCCATCCATAGGAATGCTTTAACACTGGAGGAGATTGGAGAACCGTTTGTCTGAAGCAGTGTAGGGTTTTCTGCCTGAGCAGGGGGTTGGACTAGAACAGCAGTCACCAACCGGTGGGCCGTGGCCCACTGGTGGGCCGTGAGAAAATTTTGGTGGGCCGCAGAGAAATCTCACCCCCAGAGAACCACCCCCCCAAAGCAATTAGTCCAGGCTGTGCAGAAACACAAGGCTGTGAAGCCCACATGGCCCGTGGGAACCCTCTTTACCCGGCAAACTTGCCTGCTAAATTGCTATTTTTCCTTTTTCCGACCATCAGCTGTTCTGCTCTGCCGGGAGATTTAGATTAGCTAGGAAGCAGGAAATGGCTGGATTTCTTGTTTTCTAGCTAGTCTTTAGATCTTCAGCTCTGCTTTTAAGCACAGCTGAACCTCCCTTAGGACCGAAGGTTCTATTATTCAGTGCAGACTCCCGGCAAGCAAATTTGAGAGACTGAGCTAGATGATGGCAGATAGATAGATCACTGAATGATTCTGTGAGCAACTCAATCTGTCTGCCTGCTTTGCCTGATTTTGGGTAATAGTTTCTCTTTTTTATATAAAAAAATTCAATATTTACATACATGGTGTGTTGTGCGTTAATTTTGTGAGTTTGCTTGCTAGCAAATTTTATGTGACAGACTGAGCTAGCCGATGGCAGATAGATAGATCTCTGAATGATTCTGTGAGCAACTCAATCTGCCTGCCTGCTTTGCCTGATTTTGGGTAAAAGTTGCTCTTTTTTGTAAATAAAAAATTCAATATTTATATAAATATTTATAATATTTACATACAAGCCATGCCCAGCCAGTCACATGACCCCCAAGCCACACCCACAAATTAGGCCATGCCCACAGAACCGGTTAGTGGTCCCTGGGATTTAAAATTATGAGTTTGGTGGTCCCTGAGGTCCAAAAGGTTGACGACCCCTGGACTAGAAGACCTCCAAGGTCCTTTTCAACTCTGTGATTCTAAACACCGCAGGCCTTCTCAGAGACGGACTGAGAACAGGATGAAGAAATTGGCCCGCGAAGGCCACCACCCATGCTTTGCCACACCACGTTTCAAAGTCATCTTCGTCCTTTGCTGGGCTCCTTTAAGCATCTCTTGAGAAGCAAGGTGTGATTCTTCCAGGCAGAGCTGGGAAGGGAGCTGGAGAGAGGCCAGAGTATAATAAGCACTTGTTTAAAGAAGAAAAAAAAGGGGCGGTATATCTCTGTGTCTCTCTGTGGAGTGGAGGAATGGATTTTGAAGAAGGTTTTACTTTATTTATTCATTCGTTTGTTTGTTTGCACAGAATAGCAGGTATAAGTATGAACATAAACATGAACAAAGGAAGTAAATACAGATAAATGGGGACAGTAAGACAGGGATGGTAGGTACCAGAGGTGGGATTCAGCCAGTTCTGACCGGTTCTGGAGAACCGGTAGCAGAAATTTTGAGTAGTTTGGAGAACCAGCCAATTCCCACCTCTGACTGGCTCTCGTCAACCCCATCTCTTCTCTGCCTCCCATCAAGCCCCAGCTGATCGGCTGGGTTTTCTTTGGGTGCTCTGCAGACGAGAACGGAGCTGCAAAGCAGGTTAGTGGGGTGGGGAGGGAAGGGGGATTTTGCAGTATATCCTTCCCCTGCCATGCCCACCAAGCCAAGCCACGCCCACAGAACCGGTAGTAAAAGTTTTTGAATTCCACCACACACACACACAGACACACACACACACACACACATATATTTATTTGATTTGTCAATCGCTTACAAGATAATAAGTATAAGGGTAAACATAGTTATGAATACATGAAATGAATACATATAAGAAAAATAAAAGAAACAATAAAAAACAATGGGACAGGGACGGTAGGCACTTTGGTGCGCTTATTCATGCCCCCTACAGACCTCTTAGGAAAGGGGTGAGGTCAATAGTAGGCAGTCTAAGGTTAAAGTTTTTGGGGTTTGGGGAAGAAACCACAGAGTCAGGTAGAGTATTCCAGACATTGACCATTCTGTTGCTGAAGTCGTATTTCCTGCAATCAAGTTTGGTGCGGTTAACCTTGAGTTTGTATCTATTGTGTGCTCTTGTATTGTTATGGTCGAAGCTGAAGTATTCATTGACCGGAAGGACATTGCAATGTATGATTTTATATACTATACTTAGATCAGACCGATCTAAGTATATATATGTATGTGTGTATGTATATATATATAACGAAAGAGACCTAAAACAAGATGGATCGACAAACATCAGGAAGGCAGAAGAAAACTCAGTATTGGTTGGAAATATGCGGAGGAGTTTGTGTTTATTATTTATTAATGCCTAAAATGGATGAAAAAAATCAAATTAGTTTCTACAAATGTCAATGGCTTAAACTCACCAATTAAAAGGAAAAAATATTATCTAAATTACAGAAACAAAATATAGACATTGTATACCTTCAAGAAACACATAAAGATAAACATCAGAGCAAATAGTAAGAATCAACAAAATTGGGAGATTTATATGTATGTAGCTCAAAAAAAAGGGGGAAATAGCAATATATATTACAAAACACAATCAAAACAAGTTTATGCAGATGAGGAGAATAGAATTTTAATGTTAGAAGTATATGTAAATTTTTAAAATAATGTTGTTAACTGTCATATATTCACCAAATGAGAAGCAGGAAAAATTCTGTAACAAATTATATAAAAAATTAATAGAACTGGAATATGAGAATTGATGTTTGGTACGTGACTTTATATGTTTGGTAGGTGATAATGAATCAAGAAAAAGACGATAAGAGTATGGATATATATATAAAAAGAAAACATTACCAAAAATATTCTATCAAATGACAAATGAATTAGGATTACAATTAGGTAAATAATAAGAAACTATATAAATACTTATATCTATATTCATATCTATCTATCTATATTTATTTATATGTTAAGTTGCAATTATATAATGAAAGAAATGTGTATATAGAAAGATGATAAGGAAATGTAAAAGATGTCTTGATGTTGATATAATGATGTATAAAGTTTTATTTTATGTTTTTTAAATTTTGAAAACTAAATAAAATTTAATGAAAAAAAAAAAGAATATGCGAAGGAGGCCTTCATCATCCTCCAGTGTATGGACAATGGATAAAATGATGATATACATATAATGTATTTATGATCTATCAATTTAAATTAAGATACCCAAACACGAGAGAGAGAGAGAGAGAGAGAGAGAGATATGTAGCAACCACACTTCATTCCCAATAAGAAGCCATCTTAAAATGTCACCCGTTCCCTGGAACCCACCCAGCCACCCAACCTGGGAACCACACAAAGATGTTTTGCAAACGAGAAGGCCACTTGGGGGTATGGGAATCAAACTTTTTTCTTGTCCCCATTGGTCTGCCGAGGAGTTGGGCAGCCTCATCTTTGAATCTGCCCCACCAAATAAGCCCCCCTCCAAAGCCACGCGCCCCTCTTCCCGGAGGCATGTGCCAAAGCATTAAACTTCTACCTCAACCCAAGATTTTTGTCTCTCTCTCTCTTTCCGGATGCCTCCAGCCCCCTGGCTTGTTCTCTCTTTCTCTCTGCTCCAACGTGATCAGATTAGGAATTAATTATAAATGTGAATAAGAATGGAAAATATTCTTTCGTGTCTTTTCTTTTTTCCCCCTTAAGTGTATCAGCCAGACAGACATTAAAAGCAAATTATACTCATCGGCCAAGGGGAAGGCTGGCCCAGGAGGGGAGGCGAAGAGAAAGGAAGGATGTGCAAAGCCGTAATTGAAAATGTAAGGGATCAGCCAGGGCCTTCCATTCCGTCCTCGTAACAGCATCGGTGTGTGAAATGACAGCATTGCACAATCAGTGTTTGGGGGAGAGCTGGTGGCACCAGGAGGGATTGGATTTCCTCACCATTGAATTCCTGCCTTTGTGTGAGTTGAATTGAAGTCGGAGCCAAGAAAACGAAGAACAGAATTAAAAGATCTATCCAGCCTGTTCATTAAATAGAATAGAATTAGAATAGAATTCTTTATTGGCCAAGTGTGATTGGACACACAAGGAATTTGTCTTGCTGCAAATATTCTCAGTATACCTAAAAGAAAAGATACATTTGTCAAGAGTCAAGAATCATCAGGTACAACACTTATTAATAGTCATAGGGTGCAAATAAGCAATCAGATCAGGTAGATAGAGATAGATGGATAGATAGATAGATAGATAGATAGATAGATAGATAGATAGATAGATGATAGGTAGATAGAAAAAAAGAAAAAAGAAAGAATAGAATTCTTTATTGGCCAAATATGATTGGACACACAAGGAATTTGTCTTGGTGCAAATGCTTTCAGTGTACATAAAAGAAAAGATACATCCATCAAGAATCCTGAGGTACAACACTTAATAATAGTCATAGGGTAGAATAAGCAATCAAATCATACTAGGAAACAGTCAGTATAAATCGTAAGGATACAAGCGAAAAGTTACGGTCACAAGTGGGAGGGGATGGATGATAAGGTGATGAACACAAAGAGAAGAATCAGCTGAAGATGACATCCTCAAGACTAACTCTGGCCTCAGTTTAAACCAGAATTTGTGTAGATCTCCTGATACGTCTACAGAGATTCTTAGTCATCCAGGTCCTGGTTGTCCCAAAGTGCTTTCCCCAAGAGGCAACTGGACTTTCTGGTTTTTCTTTGAAGATGTTTCACTTCTCATCCAACAAGCATCTTCAGCTCTGACCGGATGGAGGGGAAGGGAAGGATTTATACTCCTTGTAGAGAGCTGGTCATTTGCATCCTTGTAGAGGGTCATTGAGGCCACTTGGAGGTTTGTCTGTGTCCTCGGGGTTACCTGAGTGGTGCAAATGGGTGTGGAGCCTTCTTGGAACTGTTGAAAGGACTGGGTTGTAGACTGGAGATAGTTGATGTGGTATCCCTCCCACTCTGTTGAGGGAGGGCTGTTCAATTTGGACATAGGTGGCCTCTTTGACCCTTCTTTCAAACCAGAGGTCCTCTCTGTCCAAAATGTGGGCTTCGTTGCCTTCAAAAGAGCAGCCTGTGTCTTTGAAATGCAGATGGGCTGCTGAATCTAAGTCCTGATGGGTTTGTTCTCCTGATGTTGTGCTATGAGCTTATGAAGTGGCTGCTTTGTTTCCCCGATGTACAGATCAGCACATGGCTCACTGCATTGCACTGCATAGACCACGTTGCTCAGTGTGTGTCTGGGTGTTTTATCCTTGGGGTGGACAAGCTTCTGCCTTAGTGTATTCTTGGGTTTGAAGTGTGCATGCATGTTGTGTTGGCTGAAGATTCCCTTCCCCACCATCCAGCCAGAGCTGAAGAAACTTATCGGAGCAAGCGAAATGTCTTCAAAGAAAGTCCAGTTGCCTCTTGAAAAGGAAAAAATAAAGCACCTGTCAACTCATAAAATATCTCTATGGTCTTTTTAGAGTTGCCAACAGAAAGGGAAGGGTGGAGGAAGGAGTTTGAAAGAGCAGTGCGGCAGCTTGGAAATTGAAAGTGCATTCCATAAATAGTTTTTCAAAGATAATAACTAGGTGACTGAAGTTTCTGCCTTGTAACATTCTAACTGGAGAGCATGATGGATGATTCTGGGCTATGGATGTGTCCCATGGGAGAATATGAATTACGATATACCCAGGGGGTGTGGGAAAAATCAGGTTCAAGGGTGACAAGGAATGATGTGTCTCAGAGTCAGCTGCACCCAGGCAGTGCTGGCATGGTAACTCTCAATAAATCCTTTTGAAGTTTTGGAAGTTCGGCTCGACACTCATGATTAAATTGGGATAACTGCTGGAATCCTGACAGCACTTTTGGGACAGGTCTCCTGATAATTCCTGATTGCAGACACAGTTGAATGGCCAGGGATCCAAATCAAGAAGGAAGCACTTCGAATCTGCTGCCCGGATGGATGAACCTATCAGTTCTGCTCTAGTTTTCATGCATTGCTTTCAGATCTCCGAGTTCTTTCCGTCCCATTGATCACAAAACCTGTGAACGTCAATAAAGGGCCTCCGACAATGGAATGAATCTACAGCTTCACTCAACTACCAGTCAAAAGCTCTTCTTCACAACTCACCCTGGCTTATGTTTCTCCATCAGATCAGTGGACCATCTCTATGTAGACAGACATCTGGAGTGAGAGAGAAAGAAGCTTTCAGGTTTGGGTGGATAGAGAAGTTACCATTTTCACTGAACTGTGTGCCTCTCAGTGCAGTTTATTTTGTTAAGTCTGCATAGAGAGGCAGACACGGAGTGCTTCAGCTCTTAAGTTTTATTGTGACTTCAGC
Organism: Naja naja; assembly: GCA_009733165.1. Lineage (NCBI taxonomy): Eukaryota > Metazoa > Chordata > Lepidosauria > Squamata > Elapidae > Naja > Naja naja. The sequence goes on from CM019149.1 coordinate 307,404,259, forward strand.
TCAGAACGGACCCAATTTGGCTTAGCCGAGGCAGCTATATATAGCCGGCTGCCTTGGCTGACAGCCAATCAGAGTGCAGGGTTTTCCCGCACTTTTTAACCAATGATTTCAAGCACTTTACAAGGACAACCAATCAATTCAAACTCTGCATACATAACACCCCTCCCCACTAGGTTCAGTCCATACTCAAACCCCAACCTATCTAATGTATTCTTTTAAATAGGTGGGGCTCTTGGTGTAGAGACCTACGTGGTTCAGGTTTTTTAGGAGTCTCACATTGTGATAAAGGAAATGTATCTGTCAACATCTCCATGCTTGGACTACTAGTCAGGGTAGAACCTGTTTGGTTACTACAACCTGGTCTCTCCTCCCAGTCCAACTCCAACCCAAGGTCACCACCCAAGTCTGGTAGTGATGTGCAATCTTCCATTTGTAAAAATGGTTGTTGGCACTGTGACAGGTTTTGGGATGGTTTCTGTCGTGTTAGCTCGTTACACATGGGGTTGCTTCTTACTTGCTGATTACCTCCATTATCTCCCCCTTCCCACCTAGAAAAAGAAGTGGGTATTTATTTATTTATTTATTATTGGGACTTGTATGCTGCCCCATCTCCGAAGACTCGGGGCTGCTCACAGCTAAAACAGGACAACAATAAATAATTTAAAAAGATTAAAACCAATTACAAGCCCAAACAATGCAGGCAGCGTAGGAGGGGGGTAACATGGGAGAATCGGGAAACTCCCATCACCACCCGCGCCGCCGCATTCTGCACCAGCTGCAATCTCTGGATGGTATGCAAGGGCAGTCCTAAATAGAGACCGTTGCAGTAGTCAAGTCTAGAGGTAACAAGGGCATGAATGACTGTGCGCAGGGCATCCCGGTCCAGGAATGGGCGTAGTTGGCGAACAAGACGGAGTTGGGCAAAGGTCCCCCTGGCGATGGCTCCCACCTGCTCCTCCAACCGGAGCCGAACATCCAGGAGGACCCCAAATTCCACGCCCTATCCACAGGGGCAACACCACTCCCCCTATGGCCAAAGATGGATATTCCTGACTGGGCCGGGATACCGATACGTACAGCCACTCAGTCTTGGCCGGGTTGAGTCGAAGCATGTTCCCGCTCATCCAAATCCGTACTGCATCCAAGCACTGGGTCATCAGGGAGAAGGCATCACTGTTTTGGTTTGGGGTGGAGATGTACAGCTGGGTGTCATCTGTGTACTGGTGGAAACTCACCCCGAAACCACGGATGATCTCACCCAGTGGCTTCATATAGATGTTAAATAGCAGGGGGGAGAGAACCGACCCCTGAGGGACTCCACACGAGACCACCCTCGGGGTCGACCTCTGCCCCCCTGCCAATACCGATTGCGACCACCCCGAGAGGTAGGAGGTGAACCACCGAAGCACGGTGCCCCCCCACTCCCAACCCCTCGAGGCGTCACAAAAGGATACCATGGTCAATGGTATCAAAAGCCACTGAGAGGTCTAATAGGACCAGGACAGAGGAAAAACCCCTGTCCCGGGCCCTCCAGAGATCATCCATCAGCGTGACCAATGCCGTCTCCGTGCTGAAACCAGGTCGGAAGCCCGATTGATACGGATCTAGGTAGTCCGCTTCATCCAGGAAAAGTGGAAACTGCTGAGCCACCACACTCTCAACAACCTTCGCCAAAAAGCGAAGGTTGGAGACTGGACGAAAGTTGTCTAACACGGTCGGGTCCAGGGCAGGCTTCTTCAGGAGGGGTCTCACCACCGCCTCCTTCAAGGCGGTGGGAAAAACACCCTCCCTTAATGAAGCGTTGACAACTGCCCGGAGCCAGCCGCAGGTGGCCTCCCTGGCGGCATATGCCAGCCAGGAAGGACACGTGTCCAACAAACATGTGGTGGAACTCAGCCGCTGCATAATCCTGTCCACTTCATCCTCGGAAACAGGGTCGAACTCATCCCAGATCACATTGGCCAGACTACCTGTATCTCGTTCCTCAGACCACTGCAAATCAGAGGACAACCCGCTCTGAATCCGGGCGATCTTGTCCGACAGATATTGACCAAACTCCTCCGCCCTGCCCCGCAATGGGTCCGCCCCCTCCCCTGTACGAAGGAGAGAGCAGGCAGCCCAGAACAGGGCGGCTGGATGGTTATCTGTGGACACTATGAGGGCGGAGAGATAAGACCTTCTCGCCACTCTCATAGCTACCAGGTAAGTCCTAATATGGGCTCTTAACTGGGCTTGATCGGATTGGGAGCGGGTGGACCTCCACCTGCTCTCTAAACCCCTCCGAGGACACTTCATCTCCCAGAGCTCCTCAATATACCAAGGAGCCATCCGGGATCCACGGCCTGAGAGGGGACGCATGGGGCCAACCCTGTCAAGGGCATCCGATGCAGCCTGTTGCCAAGCGGCCACCAGATCCTCGGCAGAGCTGTGGGCAAGGGAAGGGGGAAAGAACCCCAGTTCTGTCTGGAACCTCTCAGGGTCCATCAGGCATCTGGGGCGGAACCATCTAAGTGGCTCCTCATCCCAGCAGTGCGGGGTGGCCAGTTGGAAGACCAGCCGCAGGAGATAGTGATCAGACCATGGAACGGGCAGTGCCATAACAGTGGCCTTCCCTCTGTCACTACGCCACTGTTTGGAGACAAAAACTAGGTCGGGAGTGTTTCCCCCCTCATGAGTCGGGCCTTGAATCAGTTGGGTCAGGCCCATGGCTTCCATGGAAGCCATGAATTCCTGGGCCAAACCCAACATTCCCCCCAGGGAGGGCAGATTGAAGTCCCCCAGGACTATAAGGCCCGGGAACTCCAACGCCACTCCCGAGAGGACATCGAGAAGCCCAGGCAGGGCCGCTGTCACACAGCTGGGGGAAAGGTATGTGAGCAGCAAGGCCACCCAACCATTAGGCCCCCACCTCAGGAGGAGGGTCTCACTCCCGCCTATCTCTGGAACAGTGACCTCCCTTGGAAACAAGGTCTCCCGCACAACCACAGCCACCACCCCCCACCCCTTCCCTGGGCCCGTGGCCGGTGTAAAACCCGAAAACCTGGAGGGCATAGATCAACCAGAGGGACACCTCCCTCTGGGCCCAACCAGGTCTCGGTGATACAAGCCAGGTCCGCAGCCTCCTCCTCAATGAACTCTCGGAGGAGGGAAAACTTATTAGCCACGGACCTAGCCTTAAAATACACCAGCTTAAGCCCAGGGGTCCCGGTTCCCATGCCCCCTGGGGAGGAGGCCATAGGGTCGGAGCACGCCACCGCACAAAGATGGCGGGCACGTGCTCCCGGCACATGATATGGCCCTATGCCTCGACGTCTCCTGCCAATCCCAACCACCCTGGGAATCGGACTTCAGCACCTCTTCCCACTCAGTGTTGCTCACGTGATTGATGCCAGTCACCTCAATGCCCAGCGGGTTGAACCATTCAAGTCCCAGCAAACTTGGGCGATCCTTGTCAACGATGGTCAGGGGTAGGCGTTTGGTGTGGCCTTTGAACTTCATGTTGAATTCTCTTGTTCCAACTACTGGAATCTTGCTCCCTTGGTAGTCTTTAAGAGTCAATGCCTGCTTCTTGAAGTGAGTCTTCTGAATATCTGGTAACAGTCTTTGAATAGTGTCCCATGACACCATAGATAGGTATGAGCCTGAGTCCACTTCCATTTGGCAAGGCCTTCCTTCAAAAAGTACCTTGACATGCACTTTTCTGTTATTTAAAGAAGATGAATGACCAATAGTTACTGTCTGATGAGTTTCATTCTTCCCATTTGCTTCTGTGCTGCCCCATTTTCTCACTGAGGTTGTTTGGCTTGAATTCTTTGTCTTTGTTTGCAGCAAACTTCCTTCTGTTTGGTGGAGTTCTGGATGATTTGCAGACTCTTGCTAGGTGCCCTCTTTCTTCACAACGGAGGCAAATGGTGTCTAGAAACTTGCATTCAGTGTAGGGGTGGCTTCCCCCACAACCTCTGCAGTAGAATTCTTGCCTCTTTCTTCCCAGGTCTTTTCTTCTCCGCTCCATTCTGAGTCTGTAAATTCCTTCCTCCACCTCACTGCAATCTGACTCAGAATCTAGTTCATCACAATGATTTGTGGTGGTCTTTTCCCCATCAGAATGGCTCGTGGCCCTGTCATCTTCCTCATGGCTGCTGCTGAGGATTTGGTGGCTTCTGCTGAAGATGCTTCTTCTATGGCTTCTTTCAGCGTGATCTTAGGTTTCATTAATAACTTGCTCTGTAATACCTTGTCTTTAAGGCCCAACACAAAACGGTTGTGCATGGCCTCCTCTAAACTGTTGAATTCGCATGCACCCCCAATGTCTCTTAAACTTGCCACGAAGTCATTTACGCTTTCGTTTTCCCCCTGATCATGACAATAAAATTTGTGTCTCTTAATGAGGCACGATACTTGTGGTGCGTAATGGGCTCTTAACAGCCTTTCCAGATCAGGCCATGCCATTACCTTCCGTCTGCTGCTCCGCTAGTGCCGCCAATCTTGAAAACCGCCGGACCACAGTACGTGAGAAAGACCGCCCTCTTCTGCTGCTCGGAAATGGCGGCCAGATCGTTTCCCTCCAGATACATTTGGAAACGATCTGCATACGACTCCCAGTCTTCTGCCGTCGGATCGAACGGGCTGGGGGTGTTCAGCACAGCCATCTCGCTCTGCTTCTGTTCTGTCGCCTTCTCTTCAGGGGAATCCCACCTTCGTCGCCAGTGTTATGTTTGCATAGAGAGGCAGACACGGAGTGCTTCAGCTCTTAAGTTTTATTGTGACTTCAGCTCAGAACAGACCCAATTTGGCTTAGCTGAGGCAGCTATATATAGCCGGCTGCCTCGGCTGACAACCAATCAGAGTGCAGGGTTTTCCCACACTTTTTAACCAATGATTTCAAACACTTTACAAGAACAACCAATCAATTCAAACTCTGCATACATAACGTATTTATTTAGATGTTTCTTTAATTTTTTTTTTTGCATGGCTGCCCAATTTATTCATGGTGACTCTGGGCAGCTTACAGAAATAAATCCCCAATGCAAAACGTAATACAGAATAAGAGTTGGAAGGGACCTTGTAGGTCATCTAGTCCAAACCGCCGCCCAAGCAGGAGACCCTATACCATTTCTGACAGGTGGCAGTCCAGTATCTTCTTGAAAGCCTCCAGGGATGAAGCTCCCACAACTTCCGAAGGCAACTTCTGTTCCATGGGTTGATTGTTCTCACTGTCAAGTAAATTCCTCCTTATTTCCAGGTTGAATCTCTCCTTGATCAGTTTCCATCCATTATTCCTTGTCTGGCCTTTGGGTGCTTTGGAGAATAGCTTGACCCCTTCCTCCTCTCTGTGGCAGCCCTCAAATATTGGAACACTGCTATCCTGTCTCCCTCGTCCTTCTCTTCACCAGACTAGCCAGGCCCAGTTCCTGCAACTGTTCATCGTATGTTTTAGCTTCCAGTCCCCTCATCATCCTGGTTGTTCTTCTCTGCACTTTTTCTAGAGTCTTAATATCAAGAGTGCGGTGACCAAAACTGAATGCCTTACTCTAGGTGTGGTCTTACTAAGGCTTTACAGAGTGGTATTAGTACCTTACTTGCAGGCCACTGAATTTTGCCATTACTTCTTTCTCTAAACTACCCCCCCAATATATCAAGAGCATAGTAAGAGCTGTGCTTCTTTCAATCCTTTATTGATGATCCAGATCATGTCATTCTGGAGATGTGTCTTGAACTTTAATATATGCTTTTTTTGTTTCGATACGCAGAATTTTCTCAACTCTTAACTGGTTGTTTATGACTTATTGGCTGGGAATATATGCAAGACAGCCACTTGGCTAATCATGCTGGTTAGCTTGCAAAATTACAGAAAAATCTATTACAAAAATATCATAAATCAAGAAGTACAAAAGGTAACAGCTGAAAGACTAAGTGCTTAACATTAAAATGCTAAACCATTAGGAAGTCTGGCCGAAGTAATAGATTTTAGTCAAGCTGTTTGCTTGGCTATCCAAGATTGTCACCCAGGGATAACATACATGTTCCACTAACAGTCCCCCCCTTTCAAAATGCCATGTAAAAGAGACCCCCCCCAATTCCCAAAGACTCCTTTCTGACTTGACCCTATAAAATAGATGCTGAGACTCTAGAAAAACTGCAGAGAAGAGCAAAAAAGTTGATAAGGGAGCTAGAGGCTAAAACTTGTGAAGAACGGTTGCAGGAACTGGGTATGTCTAGTTTAATGAAAAGAAGGACTAGGGGAGACAGGATAGCAGTCCTGCAATATTTGAGGGGGGGTGTCAACCTTTTCTTCAAAGCCCCTGAAGGCAAAACAAGAAGCAACGGATGGGAACTAACTAAGGAGAAATTTCCTGACAGTTAGAACAATTAATCGGTGGAACAACTTGCCTCTAGTTGTGAATGCTCCAACACTGGAAGTTTTTAAGAAGAGATTGGATAACCATTTGTCAGAAGTGGTGCAGGGTTTCCTGCCTAAGCAGGGGGTTGGACTAGAAGACCTCCAAGGTCCCTTCCAACTGTTCTATTCTATTCTATTCTATTCTATTCTATTCTATTCTACATTCCATTCTATTCTATTCCATTCTATTCCATTCCATTCTATTCTATTCTATTCTAAACTTCATTCTATTCTATTCTATTCTATTCTATTCTATTCTATTCTATTCTATTCTATTCTATTCTACTCTACTCTACTCTACTCTATTCTATTCTATTCTATTCTATTCTATATTCCATTCTATTCTATTCCGGAGAGAACCAGCCTAGAACTAAGAAGGAATTTCCCAACAGTGAAGGACAATTCACCAGTGGAACAGAAGTTGTCTCCAGAAATTGTGGCTGCTCCAACACTGGAGGTTTTTAAGAAGAGATTGGACAGCCATTTGCCTGAAATGGGATAGGTTACTGCTTGAGCAGGGGGTTGGACTAGAAGACCTCCAAGGTCCCTTCCAACTCTGTTATTCTAACTACCTAAAGGATCAAACAACTCGCTGGTAGATTCTTTTATGGAAAAAATTTCTACATGGGATTTTCAGTCTGCAGCAAAAAATGCAGGGGTTGTGTTTTTTCTCTTTCCTCCGATCAAAGAAGCCACAGAGGCAGCCTCATCATATCTTTCCACAGTCCCGGTGAGGGATCTTCTTTCCTTCCAAAATGTGCCTAGGCAGCCCAAACCTGCAGGTGCTGAGCGGACGGAGCGTTTAAAAAAAAAACCCAGCCCAACTTAAGTCAAACTGGCATAAAATCTATGTGGGACATCGAACGGCAATGATTCTGACAATAAAGCCAGCCGATAAATATTATGAAATGAAAACAGCCCAGCTGGAATGCACGATCGATGTGAGGGGGCAGAAGTTTAAGCGTATGTGAGATGAGCGGCAGGATTTTGGAGCAACCTTGGTTGTGGTTTTTTGGGTTGTTTTTTTTTTTTTTGCATGAGTCTAATGTGAGGGACACACTTAGAAGGCAACTGCAAAGGTGTGATTGAAGAGAGAGAGAGAGAGAGAGAGAGAGAGAGAGGGATTGTATATACACAAATGTACCTGCCTGTCTGCCTGTCTGCCTGCAGATCTATCTATCTATCTATCTATCTATCTATCTATCTATCTATCTATCTATCTATCTATCATCCATGCATCCATCCATCCATCCATCCATCTATCTATCTTTTTACCTGCCTACTTACCTACCTACTTACCTACCTGAGCGTGGTGGCAGTCGTTAAACGTAGTACTGCAGGCTACTTCTGCTGATTGCTGGCTACCTGCAATTTGGCAGTTCGAATTGCACCAGGCTCAAGGTTGACTTGGCCTTCCATCCTTCTGAGGTGGGTAAAATGAAGAGCCAAATTGTTGGGGGCAAAATGCTGGCTCTGTAAACTGCTTAGAGAGGGCTGTGAAGCGGTATATATGTCTAAATGCTATTGGTATTGCTATAACCATCTGTCTGTCTGTCTGTCTGTCTGTCTGTCTGTCTGTCTGTCTATCGATATCTGTCTGTCTGTCTGTCTGTCTATCTATCTATCTATCTATCTATCTATCTATCTATCCATTTATCTATCTATCATCTATCTATCAATCTATCTAATTAATTTTTACTTTCTACAACCCTTTAACCCCTTTATTCATGATGGAGCCAGGGTGAGTGAATAAAGCTGAGTGTTTACCAGCCAGATACTCTTCCTGATGCCTACACTTGATAGAGAAACATCTGCTACTGTTTAACTCTCAAACTTCCAAGAGGTAGGCGGGCATCTTTACGTCTAGGCCACCATGCTGTTGCTATCTATCTAGATTAATACTAGACCAATAATCAAGAGTAAATAATACCCTAATCAAGGAAGTACCAACTCAGACAAACAATATAACAATGAATCACAACCGAATCAAGGAACTACCAAATCCACTCTTATCAACACTGACAAGGCAAGCCCCTGCACATAAACAGAAAGCCAAGCCAGCTCCCTTCTAGCATTGATGATGTTACCTAGTGGTTGCAAGTCAACAGCCGACCTCAGGGAGCACCAAGAACCCCTCCATCCTCTTCCTCCTCCTCCTCCTCCTCCTCCTCCTCCTCCTCCTCCTCCTCCTCCTCCTTCTAGCATTGATGATGTTACATAGGATCATGAAACATCTACAAGAAAACTACCAAAGTCTCCCAGTCTTCCTCCTCCCCTTCTCCACAAACCACCTTCTCTTCTAGCGCTGATGGTGTTACATAGCTGGGTCATGAAACATTTGCAAGAAAGCACCAGGGACCCCATATAATAAAATGAGCTTCTTCAGGGATGTTCAAGACAGAAAGAGAAGAATGAGAACCTTAGCAGATAGAAAGTGTGATAAACACAACTCACACAATACTAGGGAAGGTTGAAAGGGCAAGTCTGAAGTTTGAGACTGACAGAAAAAATGTTCAGTGGATACCTCTTTCCTTCGAATGAGTTTAGATTTCTGGACCAGAGTTTAGATTTCTGGACCAGGAGAACGAAGCTGAAGACACCAGCCTGAAGATGACGGATGAGATTTCGTCAAAGCGCGTTGCCAAGGTATTCTCAATCTTACACATGACAAGACCCGAATGCACCAAGACCTACATATATATATATATATATATATATATATATATTTTCTCAAGTTTTCGCGGGTATTTATATGTATGGTATTCAGCTTTGTTCAGGTATTTTCCCACGTCATTATAGTTGTGCTTTTAAAGTTGTAGTGACGTTTCGGCAGAATCTCATCTGCCATCATCAGGCTTGTGTCACAGATGAACCCAATACACAAGCCTGATGATGGCAGATGAGATTCTGCTGAAACGTCACTACAACTTTAACAAACTATAATGAAAATATGCATAATAATAATATGTGTGTGTGTGTGTGTGTGTGTGTGTGTAAAACAGGGTGTCAGCGTTCCAACTAACCAACTCCAACTCAAGAAACTCCGAGACATATATTTCCTCAAATTTCCATTTTATTAGGGTTGTCATATCGGCACATCTGGGAAAACCCAAATCTGAGAGTATCCGGGTTTTCCTTTCCCAAAGAAATCAGAGACCCATCCCCTGCACCCATCGGTCCATTGCATGGCCCAATCAAATCTTTGTCCCAACTGGAGACATTTCCCCAGTTACTCCTCTCCAGGTGCAGGGCAACCTGTCCTTGAGTCTCTGAGAAAGAATGTTGTTGAGTCTCATCTTCTACCCCACTATGAAATCCCCCCTCCCAAATTCCCAGGCACCGAATGTGGCAGCTTCAAGCTTTCACGTAAAAAAAATGGCTTCCAAGGCTGACAGAAGGAAGCATTTGGATGGATGATAACAAACGTCTCCATCTTCAAAAAGAAGGGAAATGAAGATCTGGACCAGTCAGAGTGACATCAACCTCTGAGAAGATTCAGGAGCAAATCATGCAATGATCATTTATCAGAAGTCCGCTTGGATTTGTCAAGAGGGAATCTTGACAAAGTAGCCTTATTTCATTTGGGGGCCAGGGAGCGTTCCGAATAGGTTGACAGAATGCCCTGGATATATAATATGTGTATCATTATTTTAGGCGGCATCCATCAAAGTGTGCTGCCAAGTCTCCAGGAGTAATCCATCTACTTTATTCTGCTGTGGACAGGTCCCACCTTCAGCATCACAGGCAGTTGGCTTTTATAACTGGAGAAGGATTTAGAGATTCAGAGAAGGACGAGGCGGGTGACCAGGGCCTTTCTGAATGTCTGAAGTGGGAAAATTGAGCATGTTTAGCCTTGAGGAAAGAAACCCAGCTTGATGAACTAAAAGAAGAGAAGAACTAGGGGTGAAAGGATGGCAGTCTTCCAATATCTGAGGGGCTGCCACCAAGTAGAGGGGGTCAACCTATTCTCCAAAGAACCAGAAGGCAGGACAAGGAGCAACAGATGGAAACTAATCAAGGAGAAGCAACCTGGAATTGAGGAGAAATTTCCTAACAATGAGAACAATGAACCAGTGGAACAGCTTTGCCTTCAGAAATTGTAGGTGCTCCATCACTAGAAGTTTTCAAGAAGAGACTAGACAGTCAGTTATCTGAAATGGTATTAGGTCTCCTGGTTGGGCAGGGGGAATGGACTAGAAGACTTCCAAGATCCCTTGGAGACCTCCGGTCCTGGGATTCTAAGACCTCTCTCCTACTTCTATGAACTCTGCTCCTAGTTCTGCCAGATTTCCCTTCATTTCCCTCCTAGGAAGGGAATGGGACAATTCACCACAGCCAACTTGCTGTGGCCAACTCACCACAGCCAACTTGCCTCGGAACAACCTTGCTGTGGGACAATTTAACAATTCTACTTAATTATTTAAAATAAATTTAAAAAAATATTTTAATGTTTGCCATTCACATTTCATTCCATCCCTTCTTTTGCATCTTTTCTTTAATGATTCTTCGATGTTGGCGGAACTCTTGTCCTGTAGCATGTTGGCCATGGTGAGTTGGGTGTGGAAAACTGTCCATGGTGATTGGCCATGGTGAGTTGGGAGCGGTGTTGGGTGTGGTGACTTGAGTGTGGTGAGTTGGCCATGGCCACGATGAGTTGACTGTGGTGAGTTGGGTGTGTTGAGTTGGCCATCGTGAGTTGGGTGTGGAAAACTGTCCATGGTGATTGGCCATGGTGAGTTGGGAGTGTTAGTGTGGTGTGACTTGAGGCTTGAGTTGATGTACGCACCACGATGAGTTGACTGTGGTGAGTTGGGTGTGTTGAGTTGGCCATGGTGAGTTGGGTGTGGAAAACTGTCCATGGTGATTGGCCACGGTGAGTTGGGAGTGGTGTTGGGTGTGGTGACTTGAGTGTGGCGAGTTGGCCATGGCCACGATGAGTTGACTGTGGTGAGTTGGGTGTGTTGAGTTGGCCATGGTGAGTTGGTGTGGAAAACTGTCCATGGTGATTGGCCATGGTGAGTTGGGAGGCGGTGTTGGGTGTGGTGACTTGAGTGTGGCTTGAGTTGGCCATAAGGCCACGATGAGTTGACTGTGGTGAGTTGGGTGTTTGAGTTGGCCATGGTGAGTTGGGTGTGGAAAACTGTCCATGGTGATTGGCCATGGTGAGTTGGGAGCGGTGTTATGTGGTGACTTGAGTATGGCAGTTGGCCATGGCCCGATGAGTTGACTGTGGTGAGTTGGGTGTGTTGAGTTGGCCATGGTGAGTTGGGTGTGGAAACTGTCCATGGTGATTGTATGGTGAGTTGGGAGCGGTGTTGGGTGTGGTGACTTGAGTGTGGCGAGTTGGCCATGGCCACGATGAGTTGACTGTGGTGAGTTGGGTGTGTTGAGTTGGCCATGGTGAGTTGGGCACAGGGAATTGTCACAGACCTTCCCAGGAACACTCTCAGGTTTTTCATACCTTGGAGCTATCCTCAGACAGTGTCAGAATAAGAAGAAAACATAATTCAAGGCTGCCTCAGTTAAGGATGATTTTATCTGGGGATGAGGTGAGGACAACATTATGGAATCCCATCAGAAAAACGAGATTGCCAGGACACATTTCAGTATAGATAGGAGGAAGTTCCATATCTCCAAAATGCCCTTCATGCCCTTCAGGTATATGGGATATAAGCTATCAACCCTGGCCATCAGAGGATTGTTGGGATACCTTGAAGATGAGACTAAGGTTGATCCAAACTGCAAGACAGGACTACTTCTACTTTCATATTGCTCTCAGAGGATCTCCAATCCCACCTTCCCTCCATGTGTGAGATCACCACCTTCTACCTGGCTCTCTTCTGCAAACAAGGATCTTGTCTCCATTTCTTGGGAGCCCTGGAGTCCTTCAGAGATGGTGAGCTTGTTTTCTATTTCCAGGGACCCAAAAGCTTCAAAAACTATCATCTTCACCAGATCCTGGCTCATTGGCTCTCCAGAACAAGAATCCAGTTCAAAAGAAAATGTGATGCTGCCCCAGCATAAATCCAGATATCCCAGAACATGGATTGCCTTGTCCATGGCTACTGTTTCTACTCAACCTTGTAGAATGTTAGCCCACCCCTCTCTAGAAGAGTGAAATATTTTGAGAATTATTAAAAAGGAAGGAAATAAAATATTTCCTTTAAAAGAGAAATAAAAATCTAAGGGAGACAGAAACTCAGAGCCCCAGCTCCCAAGCAGGTACTAAGCTGAGGCCAGCTTTTAGAAATGCAGATTTGGTAATCCATTACTCCCTGTAGTAAGGTGTGAACAAAGGTAGGTTAGCCCTCAGCCACAATCAGAATTGCCCAACAAGCC
>CM019149.1:307420168-307433053 GCA_009733165.1 Naja naja
GCCAGGACCTAGCCTTAAAATACACCAGCTTAAGCCCAGGGTCCCGGTTCCCATGCCCCTGGGGAGGAGGCCATAGGGTCGAAGCCGCCACCGCGACAAAGATGGCGGGCACGTGCTCCCGGCACATGATATGGCCCTATGCCTCGACGTCTCCTGCCAATCCAACCACCCTGGGAATCGACTTCAGCACCTCTTCCCACTCAGTGTTGCTCACGTGATTGATGCCAGTCACCTCAATGCCCAGCGGGTTGAACCATTCAAGTCCCAGCAAACTTGGGTGATCCTTTGTCAACGATGGTCAGGGGTTAGGCGTTTGGTGTGGCCTTTGAACTTCATGTTGAATTCTCTTGTTCCAACTACTGGAATCTTGCTCCCTTGGTAGTCTTTAAGAGTCAATGCCTGCTTCTTGAAGTGAGTCTTCTGAATATCTGGTAACAGTCTTTGAATAGTGTCCCATGACACCATAGATAGGTATGAGCCTGAGTCCACTTCCATTTGGCAGGCCTTCCTTAAAAGTACCTTGACATGCACTTTTCTGTTATTTAAAGAAGATGAATGACCAATAGTTACTGTCTGATGAGTTTCATTCTTCCCATTTGCTTCTGTGCTGCGCCCCATTTTCTCACTGAGGTTGTTTGGCTTGAATTCTTTGTCTTTGTTTGCAGCAAACTTCCTTCTGTTTGGTGGAGTTCTGGATGATTTGCAGACTCTTGCTAGGTGCCCTCTTTCTTCACAACGGAGGCAAATGGTGTCTAGAAACTTGCATTCAGTGCGGGGGTGGCTTCCCCCACAACCTCTGCAGTAGAAGTCTTGCCTCTTTCTTCCCAGGTCTTTTCTTCTCCCGCCATTCTGAGTCTGTAAATTCCTTCCTCCACCTCACTGCAATCTGACTCAGAATCTAGTTCATCACAATGATTTGTGGTGGTCTTTTCCCCATCAGAATGGCTCGTGGCCCGTCATCTTCCTCATGGCTGCTGCTGAGGATTTGGTGGCTTCTGCTGAAGATGCTTCTTCTATGGCTTCTTTCAGCGTGATCTTAGGTTTCATTAATAACTTGCTCTGTAATACCTTGTCTTTAAGGCCCAACACAAAACGGTTGTGCATGGCCTCCTCTAAACTGTTGAATTCGCATGCACCCCCAATGTCTCTTAAACTTGCCACGAAGTCATTTACGCTTTCGTTTTCCCCCTGATCATGACAATAAAATTTGTGTCTCTTAATGAGGCACGATACTTGTGGTGCGTAATGGGCTCTTAACCGCCTTTCCAGATCAGGCCATGCCATTACCTTCACGTCTGCTGCTCCCGCTAGTGCCTTCGCAATCTTGAAAACCGCGGACCACAGTACGTGAGAAAGACCGCCCTCTTCTGCTGCTCGGAAATGTCGGCAAGATCGTTTCCCTCCAGATACATTTGGAAACGATCTGCATATGACTCCCAGTCTTCTGCCGTTGGATGAACGGCTGGGGGGATGTTCAGTGCAGCCATCTCGCTCTGCTTCTGTTCTGCGTCGCCTTCTCTTCAGGGGAATCCCACCTTCGTCGCCAGTGTTATGTTTGCATAGAGAGGCAGACACGGAGTGCTTCAGCTCTTAAGTTTTATTGTGACTTCAGCTCAGAACAGACCCAATTTGGCTTAGCTGAGGCAGCTATATATAGCCGGCTGCCTCGGCTGACAACCAATCAGAGTGCAGGGTTTTCCCACACTTTTTAACCAATGATTTCAAACACTTTACAAGAACAACCAATCAATTCAAACTCTGCATACGTAACATATTTATTTAGATGTTTCTTTAATTTTTTTTTTTGCATGGCTGCCCAATTTGTTCATGGTGACTCTGGGCAGCTTACAGAAATAAATCCCCAATGCAAAACGTAATACAGAATAAGAGTTGGAAGGGACCTTGTAGGTCATCTAGTCCAACCCTCTGCCCAAGCAGGAGACCCTATACCATTTCTGACAGGTGGCAGTCCAGTATCTTCTTGAAAGCCTCCAGGGATGAAGCTCCCACAACTTCCGAAGGCAACTTCTGTTCCATGGGTTGATTGTTCTCACTGTCAAGTAAATTCCTCCTTATTTCCAGGTTGAATCTCTCCTTGATCAGTTTCTATCCATTGTTCCTTGTCTGGCCTTTGGGTGCTTTGGAGAATAGCTTGACCCCTTCCTCCTCTCTGTGGCAGCCCCTCAAATATTGGAACACTGCTATTCTGTCTCCCCTCGTCCTTCTCTTCACCAGACTAGCCAGGCCCAGTTCCTGCAACTGTTCATCGTATGTTTTAGCTTCCAGTCCCCTCATCATCCTGGTTGTTCTTCTCTGCACTTTTTCTAGAGTCTTAATATCAAGAGTGCGGTGACCAAAACTGAATGCCTTACTCTAGGTGTGGTCTTACTAAGGCTTTACAGAGTGGTATTAGTACCTTACTTGCAGGCCACTGAATTTTGCCATTACTTCTTTCTCTAAACTACCCCCCAATATATCAAGAGCATAGTAAGAGCTGTGCTTCTTTCAATCCTTTATTGATGATCCAGATCATGTCATTCTGGAGATGTGTCTTGAACTTTAATATATGCTTTTTTTTTTCGACGCAGAATTTTCTCAACTCTTAACTGGTTGTTTATGACTTATTGGCTGGGAATATATGCAAGACAGCCACTTGGCTAATCATGCTGGTTAGCTTGCAAAATTACAGAAAAATCTATTACAAAAATATCATAAATCAAGAAGTACAAAAGGTAACAGCTGAAAGACTAAGTGCTTAACATTAAAATGCTAAACCATTAGGAAGTCTGGCCGAAGTAATAGATTTTAGTCAAGCTGTTTGCTTGGCTATCCAAGATTGTCACCCAGGGATAACATACATGTTCCCCTAACAGTCCCCCCCTTTCAAAATGCCATGTAAAAGAGACCCCCCCCCCAATTCCCAAAGACTCCTTTCTGACTTGACCCTATAAAATAGATGCTGAGACTCTAGAAAAACTGCAGAGAAGAGCAAAAAAGTTGATAAGGGAGCTAGAGGCTAAAACTTGTGAAGAACGGTTGCAGGAACTGGGTATGTCTAGTTTAATGAACAGAAGGACCAGGGGAGACAGGATAGCAGTCCTGCAATATTTGAGGGGGGGTGTCAACCTTTTCTCCAAAGCCCCTGAAGGCAAAACAAGAAGCAACGGATGGGAACTAACTAAGGAGAAATTTCCTGACAGTTAGAACAATTAATCGGTGGAACAACTTGCCTCTAGTTGTGAATGCTCCAACACTGGAAGTTTTTAAGAAGAGATTGGAGAACCATTTGTCAGAAGTGGTGCAGGGTTTCCTGCCTAAGCAGGGGGTTGGACTAGAAGACCTCCAAGGTCCCTTCCAACTGTTCTATTCTATTCTATTCTATTCTATTCCATTCCTATTCTGTTCATTCTATTCTATTCTACTCTATTCTTTCTAAATTCCATTCCATTCTTCATTATTCTACTCTACTCTACTCTAACCTTCCCCTCTCCTCTCCTCTCCTCTCCCTTATTCTATTCTATTCTATTTCTATTTCTATTTCTATTTCTATTTCTATTTCTATTTCTATTTCTATTTCTATTTCTATTTCTATTTCTATTTCTATTTCTATTTCTATTTCTATTTCTATTCTACATTCCATTCTATTCTATTCCGGAGAGAACCAGCCTAGAACTAAGAAGGAATTTCCCAACAGTGAAGGACAATTCACCAGTGGAACAGAAGTTGTCTCCAGAAATTGTGGCTGCTCCAACACTGGAGGTTTTTAAGAAGAGATTGGACAGCCATTTGCCTGAAATGGGATAGGTTACTGCTTGAGCAGGGGGTTGGACTAGAAGACCTCCAAGGTCCCTTCCAACTCTGTTATTCTAACTACCTAAAGCAGGGGTGGCGAACAAGTTCGACACAAAGAGCCAAAATTTTAAACTGTGAGAGTCAGAGAGCCACACCACGCAGTGACCTGCTAAAATGACGCTGAAGATTTGAAGCCTTAAAATGTGATATCATAGTATTGCATATTAAACACAGCACTTTCCCATTCCGTTCAATAAAGAAGAAAGCATCTTCCCATTCTTCCAAAAATGTCCTGTGTTCATCTTCATATTTTCGCTTAGCTTTGCATTTTGCCATTTTGAGTGAGGGTAAAAATCCTGCAGTGACGGTGAGGGTGTGCTGCGTCCTCCACACTAAGAACAAACGGCAAGATGTGGCACAACATGTGACACACGTGTCCCCCGCCGCTGGCCCGCAGTTGTTTCCGAGGGATGGGAGACGGGATGACGCAGCCTGGGGCGGGACTACTGCCCGGAAATCTCTCCTCAGCGATCCCTCCTCAGAAGCAGCCTAACAAAATCCAAACTTGGCAAAGAGCCACAGTATACAAAATAATGATAAGAGGCAAAGAGCCGCATTCATTTTGGCCGGAGCATGCGGCTCAAGAGCCGCGTGTTCGCCACCCCTGACCTAAAGGATCAAACAACTCACTGGTTGATTCTTTTATGGAAAAAATTTCTACATGGGATTTTCAGTCTGCAGCAAAAAATGCAGGGGTTGTGTTTTTTCTCTTTCCTCCGATCAAAGAAGCCACAGAGGCAGCCTCATCATATCTTTCCACAGTCCCGGTGAGGGATCTTCTTTCCTTCCAAATGTGCCTAGGCAGCCCAAACCTGCAGGTGCTGAGCGGACGAGGCGCTTTAAAAAACCCAGCTCAACTTAAGTCAAGCTGGCATAAAATCTATGTGGGACATCGAACGGCAATGATTCTGACAATAAAGCCAGCCGATAAATATTATGAAATGAAAACAGCCCAGCTGGAATGCACGATCGATGTGAGGGGGCAGAAGTTTAAGCGTATATGAGATGAGCGGCAGGATTTTGGAGCAACCTTGGTTGTGGTTTTTTGGGTTGGGTTTTTTTTTTTGCATGGGTCTAATGTGAGGGACACACTTAGAAGGCAACTGCAAAGGTGTGATTGAAGAGAGAGAGAGAGAGAGAGAGATTGTATATACACAAATGTACCTGCCTGTTTGCCTGTCTGCCTGCAGATCTATCTATCTATCTATCTATCTATCTATCTATCTATCTATCTATCTATCATCCATGCATCCATCCATCCATCCATCCATCCATCCATCTATCTATCTATCTTTTTACCTGCCTACTTACCTACCTACTTACCTACCTGAGCCGTGGTGGCGCAGTCGTTAAAACGTAGTACTGCAGGCTACTTCTGCTGATTGCTGGCTACCTGCAATTTGGCAGTTCGAATTGCACCAGGCTCAAGGTTGACTTGGCCTTCCATCCTTCTGAGGTGGGTAAAATGAAGAGCCAAATTGTTGGGGGCAAAATGCTGGCTCTGTAAACTGCTTAGAGAGGGCTGTGAAGCGGTATATATGTCTAAATGCTATTGGTATTGCTATAACCATCTGTCTGTCTGTCTGTCTGTCTGTCTGTCTGTCTATCGATATCTGTCTGTCTGTCTATCTATCTATCTATCTATCTATCTATCTATCTATCTATCTATCCATTTATCTATCTATCATCTATCTATCAATCTATCTAATTAATTTTTACTTTCTACAACCCTTTAACCCCTTTATTCATGATGGAGCCAGGGTGAGTGAATAAAGCTGAGTGTTTACTAGCCAGATACTCTTCCTGATGCCTACACTTGATAGAGAAACATCTGCTACTGTTTAACTCTCAAACTTCCGAGAGGTAGGTGGGCATCTTTACGTCTAGGCCACCATGCTGTTGCTATCTATCTAGATTAATACTAGACCAATAATCAAGAGTAAATAATACCCTAATCAAGGAAGTACCAACTCAGACAAACAATATAACAATGAATCACAACCGAATCAAGGAACTACCAAATCCACTCTTATCAACACTGACAAGGCAAGCCCCTGCACATAAACAGAAAGCCAAGCCAGCTCCCTTCTAGCATTGATGATGTTACCTAGTGGTTGCAAGTCAACAGCCGACCTCAGGGAGCACCAAGAACCCCTCCATCCTCCTCCTCCTCCTCCTCCTCCTTCTAGCATTGATGATGTTACATAGGATCATGAAACATCTACAAGAAAACTACCAAAGTCTCCCAGTCTTCCTCCTCCTCTTCTCCACAAACCACCTTCTCTTCTAGCGCTGATGGTGTTACATAGCTGGGTCATGAAACATTTGCAAGAAAGCACCAGGGACCCCATATAATAAAATGAGCCTCTTCAGGGATGTTCAAGACAGAAAGAGAAGAATGAGAACCTTAGCAGATAGAGAATAATTAGGGAAGCCATCGAAATAGAGAAACACCCCCATAACATGAATAAACGGGATGATACTTCCCGCCTACCAGACATCTGGAAACTAGCCCTAATCAACAAACGAGTCCCAGCCACAAAAACCAACACCGGACCCAAAATAACACATGATGCCACCACCAATCTCCTTCACCAGACTCAAACCCAAGCCCACGCCACAGATGAAAGGCAACCACCATCCAGAAACCAGACCATGGCTGCAACACCAGCTGCTACACCTGTCTCCAACCCCCAAACTAAGCAAACTGACACACGCTATAAACACATAGCCAGACCTCAAACTCGAGCCAAACCAAGGCCCAGAATGTCACATCACAGCCTTCCACCCAGGATACTACATCACAGAACTCAGGAGATCACAACACAAACATCAGGAGGTTGCAGCACAGACAACGACCCAGGAGATTACAGCACCACACCCAGGACGTCACAACAATAGAACTCAGAAGGTCATCACACAGCCCATTACCCAGGTCGTTACAAACACAGGCTGAGAGACACACAGCCAGCACCTCAGCCACACAGGGTCTCAGGAAAAGCCATCCAATCTGCATACATCAACTCCACAAACCAATCAAGAAGTAACAACACAGCCAACTCTAGAGTTTAAAAGGGAAAACAGCCACGATCACACACTTTTCCCAGGAGAACGAAGCTGAAGACACCAGCCTGAAGATGACGGATGAGATTTCACAAAACGTTGCCAAGGTATTCTCAATCTTACACGGACAAGACCGAATACACCAAGACCTACATACCTTTACCAGTGAAAATCTACAAAACATATATATATATATATATATATATATATATATATATTCTTAAGTTTTCACAGATTTATAGTAGGAAGTTTGATTTTCATTATATTGTGCTTTTTAAAGTTGTAATATTTGCAGATCTCATCTGCCATCATCAGGCTTGTGTCACAGATGAACCCAATACACAAGCCTGATGATGGCAGATGAGATTCTGCCGAAATGTCACTACAACTTTAAAAGCACAACTATAATGACGTGGGAAAATACCCGAACAAAGCTGAATACCATATGTGTGTGTGTGTGTGTGTGTGTGTAAAACAGGGTGTCAGTGTTCCAACTAACCAACTCCAACTCAAGAAACTCCGAGACATACATTTCCTCAAATTTCCATTTTATTAGGGTTGTCATATCGGCACATCTGGGAAAACCCAAATCTGAGAGTATCCGGGTTTTCCTTTCCCAAAAGAGAAATCAGAGACCCATCCCCTGCACCCATCCGTCCATTGCATGGCCCAATCAAATCTTTGTCCCAACTGGAGACATTTCCCCAGTTACTCCTCTCCAGGTGCAGGGCAACCTGTCCTTGACTCTCTGAGAAAGAATGTTGTTGAGTCTCATCTTCTACCCCACTATGAACTCCCCGCTCCCAAATTCCCAGGCACCGAATGTGGCAGCTTCGAAGCTTTCACGTAAAAAAAATGGCTTCCAAGGCTGACAGAAGGAAGCATTTGGATGGATGATAACAAACGTCTCCATCTTCAAAAAGAAGGGAAATGAAGATCTGGACCAGTCAGAGTGACATCAACCTCTGAGAAGATTCAGGAGCAAATCATGCAATGATCATTTATCAGAAGTCCGCTTGGATTTGTCAAGAGGGAATCTTGACAAAGTAGCCTTATTTCATTTGGGGCCAGGAGCATTCAATAGGTTGACAGAATGCCCTGGATATATAATATGTGTATCATTATTTTAGGTGGCATCCATCAAAGTATGCTGCCAAGTCTCCAGGAGTAATCCGTCTACTTTATTCTGCTGTGGACAGGTCCCACCTTCAGCATCACAGGCAGTTGGTTTTTATAACTGGAGAAGGATTTAGAGATTCAGAGAAGGACGAGGGGGGTGACCAGGGCCTTTCTGAATGTCTGAAGTGGGAAAATTGAGCATGTTTAGCCTTGAGGAAAGAAACCCAACTTGATGAACTAAAAAGAAGAGAAGAACTAGGGGGTGAAAGGATGGCAGTCTTCCAATATCTGAGGGGCTGCCACCAAGTAGAGGGGGGTCAACCTATTCTCCAAAGAACCAGAAGGCAGGACAAGGAGCAACAGATGGAAACTAATCAAGGAGAGAAGCAACCTGGAATTGAGGAGAAATTTCCTAACAATGAGAACAATGAAACAGTGGAACAGCTTTGCCTTCAGAAATTGTAGGTGCTCCATCACTAGAAGTTTTCAAGAAGAGACTGGACAGTCAGTTATCTGAAATGGTATTAGGTCTCCTGGTTGGGCAGGGGGAATGGACTAGAAGACTTCCAAGATCCCTTGGAGACCTCCAGTCCTGGGATTCTAAGACCTCTCTCCTACTTCTATGAACTCTGCTCCTAGTTCCTGCCAGATTTCCCTTCATTTCCCTCCTAGGAAGGGAATGGGACAATTCACCATAGCCAACTTGCTGTGGCCAACTCACCACAGCCAACTTGCCTCGGAACAACCTTGCTGTGGGACAATTTAACAATTCTACTTAATTATTTAAAATAAAAAAAAAATAATGTTTGCCATTCACATTTCATTCCGTCCCTTCTTTTGCATCTTTTCTTTAATGATTCTTCGATGTTGGCGGAACTCTTGTCCTGCAGCACGTTGGCCATCATGAGTTGGGTGTGGAAAACTGTCCATGGTGATTGGCCATGGTGAGTTGGGAGTGGTGTTGGGTGTGGTGACTTGAGTGTGGCGAGTTGGCCAGCCCATGAGTTGACTGTGGTGAGTTGGGTGTGTTGAGTTGGCCATGGTGAGTTGGGTGTGGAAAACTGTCCATGGTGATTGGCCATGGTGAGTTGGGAGTGGTGTTCGGTGTGGTGACTTGAGTGTGACGAGTTGGCCATGGCCACGATGAGTTGACTGTGGTGAGTTGGGTGTGTTGAGTTGGCCATGGTGAGTTGGGTGTGGAAAACTGTCCATGGTGATTGGCCATGGTGAGTTGGGAGTGGTGTTGGGTGTGGTGACTTGAGTGTGGCGAGTTGGCCATGGCCACGATGAGTTGACTGTGGTGAGTTGGGTGTGTTGAGTTGGCCATGGTGAGTTGGGCACAGGGAATTGTCACAGACCTTCCCAGGAACACTCTCAGATTTTTCATACCTTGGAGCTATCCTCAGACAGTGTCAGAATAAGAAGAAAACATAATTCAAGGCTGCCTCAGTTAATGATGATTTTATCTGGGGATGAGGTGAGGACAACATTATGGAATCCCATCAGAAAAAACGAGATTGCCAGGACACATTTTCAGTATAGATAGGAGGAAGTTCCATATCTCCAAAATGCCCTTCATGCCCTTCAGGTATATGGGATATAAGCTATCAACCCTGGCCATCAGAGGATTGTTGGGATACCTTGAAGATGAGACTAAGGTTGATCCAAACTGCAAAGACAGGACTTCTACTTCTACTTTCATATTGCTCTCAGAGGATCTCCAATCCCACCTTCCCTCCATGTGTGAGATCACCACCTTCTACCTGGCTCTCTTCTGCAAACAAGGATCTTGTCTCCATTTCTTGGGAGCCCTGGAGTCCTTCAGAGATGGTGAGCTTGTTTTCTATTTCCAGGGACCCAAAAGCTTCAAAAACTATAATCTTCACCAGATCCCTGGCTCATTGGCTCTCCAGAACAAGAATCCAGTTCAAAAAGAAAGAAAATGTGATGCTGCCCGCAGCATAAATCCAGATGTCCCAGAACATGGATTGCCTTGTCCATGGCTGCTGTTTCTACTCAACCTTGTAGAATGTTAGCGCCCACCCCTCTCCTAGAAGAGTGAAATATTTTGAGAATTATTAAAAAAGGAAGGAAATAAAATATTTCCTCTAAAAGAGAAATAAAAATCTTAAGGGAGACAGAAACTCAGAGCCCCAGCTCCCAAGCAGGTACTAAGCTGAGGCCAGCTTTTAGAAATGCAGATTTGGTAATCCATTACTCCCTGTAGTAAGGTGTGAACAAAGGTAGGGTTAGCCCTCAGCCACAATTGGAATTGCCCAACAAGCCCCTTCGTTGCATCAACCCAAACTTCAACTAAACTTAGCTCAGACAAACTCCTAGGGTTTGTACATGGTCCCATGGGAGTCTGACAACAGCCAATAGAACACACGTACTTGCACAGGAACAGGAAGCTCAAGTGCAAAGCCCAAGAGAAGGTATAAATACAGCTCACTCTCAACTCCATGTGGCCAGCTACCCAGAACCATGGGCTTGGTAGTTCTGCTTTACCATTAAACCATCTTTCCAATCAACTTCCAGCCTCCTGGATTGGAACTGAAGCAAATGGATATTTCTTCCAGCAACCTTATTTCTTGCACAACAACAACAACAAAAACTGATAGCAATTTATAAAACTACTCTGAGGCTCACAAGCAGCTGCCATAACTGCTCTCGGAGCTGAAATTGCTCCGGCAAATAGAGACACCTGTCCAGACGTCCGAGCAAAACAGCAGCAAAATCCAGTGTGCCACTTTCCACACAATGGCAGGTTGTCGGTCCTGGCTTAGGGCAGCTCCAGGGGGGCATTTCAAAGATCACATCTGCCTTGCTGTGAAATGCATTTCCCGGGGAAGTCCGTTGGGCAGCTGCTGGATAAACCTGCCTGGGACACTCAAAAGTGTGACAGTTGTACAAAAGGCAGCTTTGGAAAGGGATTTTGGAGACCCAACAAGGGACGAAGTGGCCAGAAGTGATGGTGCAACACTGAGAAATAGGACAATCGATGTTTAAATAACATCTGAAATCACAGTGGCTTAGAAACGGAGGCAGGGAAGGGCAGTGCTGAAGCTTGGATCTAGAGTTAAAATTCCAGCCTTCGTGAAAATCAGCAACCGCTTTGGGTAAAATAATAATCATAAAAATCCTGGCTGCTTTGGAGGCCAAGATAGCGGGGCTGCAAAGATTAGCCATGTTGGTTAAAAGAGAAAGATGGGGTGCAAGTGGTTTGTTTAAAGGACTCTCTCTCTATGGGGTCCTTGCTGTTCTCTTGCAGATATTTAATGAACCAACTAGGTAAAATCATCAGCACTAGAAGGAAGGGGGGTTTCTGGGGAGGGAGAGGAGGAGGAGGAAGGATGTGGGGTGCTTGGTGCTCTCTGAGCTTGATTATTTTCTTGCAGACATTTCATGACCCAACTAGGAAACATCATCAATGCTAGAAGGCGGGGGAATTTGTAGAGAGGAAGAGGAGAAGGAAGATTGTGGAGTCCTCTCTGAGTTTGGTGGTTTCTTGCAGATGTTTCCTGACCCAAGTAGGGAACATCATCAGTGCCTAGAAGGGAGGAAGGAGGAGGTCCTTGGGGCTCTCTGAGTTTGATGGTTTTCTTGTAGACATTTCATGACCCAACTAGGGAATACCATCAATTCTAGAGGGGAGTGGGCATTGCTCTCTGTTTATATATTAGCAGCTTGCCCTGTTAGTATTGGTAGTAGTGTTCTTAATGGTTCCTTAATTAGGCTGTTGATTATTGATAGCTTGCTTGTTTGAGTTGGTAGTTCATTGATTGGGGTGATAAACTATATATAAACCAAGAGCAAAGCCCCACTCCCTTCTACAACTGATGATGTTATCTAGTTGGGTAATGAAACATCTGCAAACTCAAAAAGCACCAAGGACCCCACAGTCCATCCTTCCTCCTCCTCCTCCTCTTCCCCCCTTCCCCTTCCTCACACCACCCTCTTTTCTAGCACTGATGGTATTCCCAAGTTGGGTCATGAAATGTCTCCAAAAATCCAAGCTCAGGGAGCACCAAGGACCCCACTGTTCAACCCTGAGCTACACATATTTTCTTTTGTCAGGACTTGCTCTCCATTTACACCATTGCTCTTACCGCAGGAAAATCTTGCTCTCTGGAACCCCAAGGTAAGGAATGGAGCTGCCTTCTCTGAAAGATATTTTTCCCCCTAAAACTTAAGGAAGCCAATTATCTTAGCTCAAGGCTAAACTCTTCAGGGGGTGCAAATCAGCCACGGTCTGATTTGAACGTGTGAGCAAAGCCCGAAAGTGGAATGATTCAATTTGATTCAAGCCGTTCAGGAGGCAAGGTTCAGATGGATAAAATCATGGATAATGGCAGCACCTGTAAATTGAGCCCAATTCTCAATGATCTTGCTTAGCTCCCACACACGGACAACATTAGCTCGGTGTTGTAACCTGCACAGACTTCATTTATGGAATTACCCTGGTTTTCTGGGAGTGGGGGGAGTAAACTTTTGTTTGGCATTATCTGGGGGATGGTCACTGGAGAGGATATATCAACAGTCAGATAGAATAGAAATAGAATAGAAATAGAACAGAACAGAATAGAAATTAGAATAGAATAGAATGGAATGGAATGGAATGGATTGGAATAGAATAGAATAGAATAGAAATAGAATAGAAATAGAATAGAAATAGAATAGAAATAGAATAGAAAATAGAATAGAATAGATTGGAATAGAATAGAATAGAATAGAACTAGAATAGAATAGAGGGATGAAGAATAGAATAGAATAGAAACATGGAATAGAATAGAATAGAATAGAAGACTAAGAATATAGAATAGAATAGAATAGAATAGAATAGAATAGAAT